>JAILXH010247531.1:16099-35974 GCA_023558415.1 Piaractus mesopotamicus
ACATAAAAGTAGCAAGTAAAAAAAGACATCAACAGCCTTACATTATACTAGGAACAGCAAGATGAATGATAGCTATTAACAGATCCAAATACATTCCTTCCCATGTCCAGTTACGTCCAGTTTTACTGACATCTTGACCATAACAGAAGTCCACTGTCTCAAGTTTTTGGGAGCCGCACTGCGAGAGCATAGAAAAAAAAACACACAGAGCAAGGACATGACCTCAACAGGACTGAGGAAATACTCCTCCAAAGCACAAGGTCCAGTTTTCCACGCCGCCGTCGGCCAGAGTGCCAGACGCTGGCAGCTGCAACACAAACCCAAGAAAAACAGAAGAGAAAAGGAGAAGACAGAAGGCAGGGTAGAAAGCAAACACCAAGAGAGGCTACACAAACCCCTCACTGTGCCAGATTCACTTTTTAAACGGAGGTTTTTGAGGAAAAAAAAGAAATGCAGCATAGTGCCTCTGTGTCAGCCTCTAGCTAAGGTGAGGCATTGGGGCTTCAGGTTTTGGTGGGAGCACTGGCTATAGGCCCATTACTGGTAGTCCACGGGGCTGTCCATGAGTGGGCTGGAGCAGCAGGGGTCTGGGGGGGCATCCTGGAGCTCAGTCTCCAGTGTTTCCTCCAGGTCCTTCTCTGTTGCCCCCTCGTCCTCATGGCCTGGACCTTGGCTGTTCCCCATAGTGCCATAACTCTGGTGGGCGGGAGAGGGCATGGGGGTCAGACCCAGCTCTGGCTCTAGCAGAACCGACGCTATAAAGAGCTGAGCAGAGAGAAAGAGAGAGGGGAGTAAGTGGGTGGACATGAAGACAATCATCAAAAGTGGTTGTTGTTCAGTTCATGCAACAGGCATTGACAGCCTTCCATGTTTTAATGGGAGGGCACTGGGTCTATGAAAAGAGTGATTAAAGCGACACTTTGGAGAAAAATTCAACTTGCACAATTTTCTCTTTACCCCAAATGTAGCGGAACAGTCAAGACATGTTTGGCGTCCAAGTTTTGCTTCTTTAATTCTGCCCCAGAGCTGCCAATTAGCATTGTGCAAACTTGCATGCCTAAATTGCACATTTGCCCCAAACTGGGTTGAGCTGTAAATTAATCTCAAACAGACTTGCTTATGTGGTTTCTGACACATCCTATTATCGACAAAAATGGACAAAATTAAGGGTTCAGCAACAGCTTTTAGCCATTTAACATTTTTTTCCCATTTCTTAGAAAATAATATAAGCAATTTACACAGCACTAGTTTGTGGATATAATATACATTCCTTACTTGTTAGCTAGAATAGCCTTGTAGCCGCAGTGCAAAACTAAAGAATCAAACTTCAGACACCAAACATAGCTGGAGAGATTGACTACATTTGGGCTAAGGAGAGAAGTTTTTTACTCTAAGGTTATGTTTTTTAAAGTTTTTTCATAATGTTTCCTCTTCAATTTAGTTGTAGGCAATTCCCACCTGCTAGCTAAGACGCTACTAAGCTAGAAGGGTGAGCGCTAGCACATGCTAGCCCTCAGAAACATGTGAAGCCAGCCAATTGCTGCTAACACAACTTCCTTGTACAGCTCATCATGCTTGAAGGAGAAAGAAAAATGCTAGTTCTGTTATGTTGGCTAGCATCGCGCTGGGTTATAGTGGAGAGGGAGGGTCAAATTGTGAGGCCAATTATGCTCTCTTGGACTCGTGGCCACGGACGGCTGTTAGGGATAGGACGAATGCTTTCGAAAAGCTTTTACTGCTTCAACTTCAAGTACTACTGCAATTAAACAGCACTCAACAAAATGGATTCAGAAGCAGGTACATTAGCAGGGGTCGTGGTGGACGCAGTGCTTCTCTCTGTATCACTGTAGGCTCCTTCTGTTGTTTGGTCAGACATCTGAAACATAAGAATAAGGATTGAAGCATGGGTTAAAATATGACTCAGCATGAAAAGCTGTTTGGCTAGGATTAAGAATTTTTCATCAAAAATGTCTCTTTTATACGCAGTTGTACATGTTTCAGCTCTACTGTAACACAAGCAGACTCAACAATGTCTAAGATTGCACAGCTCACCTGATAACTTGTCAGTCTGTCAGGCTGCAGTTTTTTCAGACAGAGGCCAAAGAAGGAGAAGACGATGCAGAAAAGTAAAGACACGAATGTGAAGAGAGTGATTGGTCGCATTGGACCTAGAACCAAAAGAAATAGACCAGTTATGACATCATACAGTATGGTAATTACACATTTCACATGTCCTCAAAGCATAGAAGGTTTAAAGAGTACATTCTTTTATCCACAATTTAAGGAACCCCTAACTGTACTTGAAAGATTTGCAACACTCTAGGGAATTATTCCAAACAAAAAAATGTGCTAAATGTTGACAACCAGCTGACGAGGAAATGAAGAGTGGACAGTTACCAAATCTCAGCACGGAGAAGAAGAGCAGCCAGAACATGCAGAGTATGGGTGCCACCAGCACCTGACTGATAGCAGCTGAGTGGATGCGCTGGCTGAGCTTGGTGGGGATGTAGGCGTAGTAGATGTTATAGCGGTCCACCATGTGCTTCAGAATCAGATACAACAACCCTAGAACGGACAAATCACAGGCAATCACAAATCAGGTCTTACTTCTTTATAAAAAAATGAACACTTCATCAGTACAGATGAACAACATCAGGGAGCTTCATATAAGATTGTCCATTGTTTTAACGCAATAGCATGGGCACAATTCACCTTTCAAGATGGTTGCTACTACTGTTATTAGCTTTGTGACACAGTGATACTTTTGTCCATTTTAATGAATAATAACAAATATACTGTATCAGCATCAGCACATACACGTGTCCATTTGACAAGAAGTTTACATGGTTTGAGGTGTATGATGCTTTAGGCATTATAAGGGTATAACAATATACATGTTTTAAGGTTGTTAAGATTATTATGGCTCATATGTTCATAAAAGTAGTCAAACAGAACTTTTTTAACAAAATAAGCTCCAAAAATAGCAACTCTGTGAATTTTATAAAAAACTTCAGAAAAAAAAGCCCAGTGACTGTATCATAGGTGTGTGAATAGCATCAGTCCCTTACTGTTTCTAGATATACTTGCGTCCATTTGTATATAGATAACAGTATGTCACACAGTGTCAGAAACCAAGTGTATTTGAGATTCTTTAACAACGTGACATTGATTGAGAAGTGTGATGATTTAGGCATGATGCTAACTGAAATAAGCTTCCACTACTTGTTAGCGACATGAGCCTCACAGCTTCAATGCAAAACTAAAGCAGCAAACATGTCTTGGCTGACTGGCTACATTTGAGGTAAAGAGAAAATTATGTAAATCTGTTTTTTTTGCCAAATGATGGCTTTATGTATATGAACATAAGCAAAGTGTACGGTACCGAGCGGCCTGGTTGCTAGGAATGAAGACTATCGGAGCTTTGTGCAACAAAGTACACCATATTACACAGGTGTGTGGTTAAAACTGACAGTGAAGTCCAGATGTAGGTAGCAGATGCCAAATGAACTCAGTAGAGAGGGGAAAATTATGATGGTGGATTGCAGCGTAGTAAATAAACAGTCATAATGTGCGGCGGTGACAGAACAGGCGTGGAGTGGGCGTCTGGCTCTCGGCTAGACGGGTCGGAGCGTCTGGAAGACTAGAGTGGTGTTCACACCTCGCGGCCACGTTACACAGAGATACTGAGATACTGTCGGCGATATGGCTCAGACGCCCACGCGGCACACACTCCACTGAGGAAGAGAAGTAGAAGACAGGAGTGGAGGGAGGAGGAGTGGAAGACACAGATAAAGAAAAAGTAGGATGTAAGAGAAAGACAGGAATAAGAAACCAGAATGGAAAAGGATGAAAATCAGGGAGATTAAATGCGTGCGTGAGGAGAACTGAACCACCAGGCCAACAGAAGAGAAGCGAATTCCATAGAAGCAAGAAGAAGCTTGATTTTGGATTTAGTGAAATACATGGAATAGCTGAATAGGAGGAAGTTGTTTAAAAAGATGGCAAATTTTGCACAGCATTTTTTATAAACTCATTGTTTCTGAGACTGTGTGACTGTTATCTACATAAATGGATAGAAGTACATTGCATAATCTCCTTGAATTTTGCCTGTAATTTGGCATTAGAGGCATTAGACTATTGCTTTAACAACCCAAATATGCCCACTATTTAGGGGTGGACTCTTGGTCACTGGCCCTGTTAAAACTGCATTTGCAGAAAGCAATGCTTGCCCCTAATCCCAGTGCAAAGCTAGAGAAAAGCCATGATAGTGAACTTGCATGGAACAATTTAAAAGGAGTAAGGCTTTTAAGCTTTGACAGCTGCAGAAACAGCCTGGGCGACCACAAAAATAAGTGTGCTACTTCATGCATGCACAAAATTGACTTGCTTCCTGCTGCTATAGCCTGGTATGTTGGTCCAGTATGGCAAAAACACCAGTTTTATGTAGTGATTACAGTAATTAGGTAACTTAATTTTGCATTGTGTTTTGACTAAAAAACACATCATCATTTCAGTGAATTAAGGGCAAGACCCATGGGTAATAGAATCAATTTTCTCATTTTTCCACCATGCCATCTGCTCTTAACATCACAAGAGATGACAGGAAAACAAAGCAATCACATTAAATTGTTATTTTGTTAACAGCACTGTTAACTTTGTCAGTTAATTACAAAGACTAGTCGCCTAGTCACTAGTTGTTTCTTGGTAACTTTGAAAGATACAAAAATCTTGCATGGTTTTGTTTTTCATTTTTTCAACCCCCTCCCACCAATGTTTCTAATGCCCACATTGCCGACTCACCAAATGGTACAATGACAGGGCAGGTAATGCTGTAGGTCATACTCATGGAAAAGATGCACATGGTCCAGGCATATTCTAACCCAAACTGGAACTCATAGGCCTGACTCTGCAAGAAAAATAACATCTTAGCTTGAATACCACCTAACAAATAATATAGCTGTTTAACAGATTTTGCGTCCAGCAAGTGGTGCTGGTGAGCACTTGCCACTCTGTGCCAAAAGAATGTGAGCAGTTTCTGGTGATGGAATTTTATGACCTTGAAATATCAAAAGAGCCATATTTTGAGGAGCCAGCATTTTTCTTCACTGACAGGCAGAAATTCCATTAGGCATCCTTCACAGACATCATGATCATCATGACCATCATTCACATCACCATAAACTGATGAGTAATAATGTACTCACTCGTTTAACGTGAATGCGTTCAGCCTTTGACTTGGCGAAGCAAAGGCGCAGCGAGTACACCAGCAGCGCAGGAATCCGCAGCAACTCCATCGCTGTGCCAATCAGGCTCGACGTGATGACATAGTTCACGAAAAACGCTCCGTTATCAGGCAGGAACACACATCTGAGAAAATATTAAAAACAATGAGAAAGGAAATTATATGGTTAACTGCATACAAATATAAGAGAAATATACTGTAAGCAGCTTCGACTTACTGGAACTTCACATCTTTCTCATCCATGAAGTGAATGTCGAAAAGCCACCTGAAGAAAAAATCCAAACTAGAGAACAGATAAAGTGGGTTATACCAATCCATGACATACACTGGTCTTAGAAGAAGATACAAGCTAAGTTGGTATTTAATAATACAAAGTTTCTTAAAACATATTCTGAAAACATTTATTGTACACATGCAGCATTCACTAATGGCACAAAGTACCTGGATAGACCGAGAGAAGGTAGAATAATGACCATGAAGATCAGCAGAAGAAAACATTTGTGCATGGTGGTCTGATTCTCACTGGACCTGGAATAAGACCCAGCACAGACACATTATGAAGCTGTACTGTTGTTTTGATCTGTTATCTGTTACTCTGATTATTTAAAATCCCTTCAGTGCCAATACGGCCTCCTCTACAAAGCATTTACACAGACTGAACATACTGACCATGTAAATTTAACTCTATCTGTAGCTCTTACACTATGGATGACTGTTGTGATTCTAGCCATAGATTAAACAGTCCTGTTAATATTGATTCCCTACAGAACATCATTTCCAACATATCTGAGTTCCTCATAACCAACTATGTTTTTAAACTATTTCTTTTACTAATACAGTCCAGCCTTCCTAAAACTTGATACTTAATCATTAGCTTGCGACAGATAACGGGAAGAGTATAAAGTAGTGGAGGTGAGTCGACCACCGAAGGGTTAAGTGTTCGACTCCAATGCGTCTGTGAGCCAGGATTAACTTTTGGCCTACGACTCTAGGAAATGCTTGGAGTGGACACTTCATCTCAAATGATTCCTTTCAAATTTAACGTCGTAATCGGCTTAAGGGAGTCAAACGATATTCTCAAAGTGCACTCTTACAGCTCTTACTGTACTTGTACGACAATTTATGACCTGAAATGACAATTTATGAGTAATTCTTCTAACATAATGTAGTATAATCTACAAATCTGTTGCACATCATTGTGATATGTGAGAGCTAATGATAGTAAGTAAACCATGTTTAGGATTAATCTTCACTATATTCATTTATCTATTGGTTCTAGCTCTGTCTTGGCTAAAGTGGAATCAAAAAGTCAATTCTGTAAGCTCCAGCAGTTGTCAGACAAAGTCAACTCCACAAAACACAAAGACGTAAATATATAATATATATTATAAAGGGCCCTTTGATATGCCATCATTAAAAATTGGCCTGCATTACTTTAACCAAAATTACATCTGTTAGACGATGTGAATGGTCTACAGAAACTCATCTGGATCGCAAGAGGTTGGTAAGGATGCTCACAGCACACAATTAAAAAATCTGTATTTAACATTCATCTGCATATTGTATCCTTTTGCATTATGAAGGTGTTGATTAACAAATTATATATCATGTGGCCCTACTCTAAAGACTCTCCTGTGCTCTACTTCCTCCCCCAGTGCTCATGTAGAAGCGCTTGATTTATGACAAAAAGTGGCACAGGATCCAGATGCAACTGTGAGAGGCCACCACTGCGCATTCATTATTCCCTTATTGTCATCACTATGACAACAAGACTGAAGAGGCTAGCGAAGAGTGCTAGTGAGTGACACAAACACACACACAGAGCATGACAGGAGAGTGTGTGCGCATGTTCGGGTGGGAGGTTGGGTGGGGGGGTTGCTGTGCTGTTATGCAATATGTTTGTGCACTACACTGAATATGTCAATGCAGTATGTTTTAGCTGTTTTACATTCATACAAAACATATCATCACTGTCCAAAAAACAAAACAACAAAAAAAACATGCATCTCCATTTTTTTTCAATTTGTATTTTTCTGCATCATTTGACAGGAGCTGTCCTTTACACTTCGTAAACATTTCGTGTTAAATGGACCAATAGAAATGATCTGAAATACCCATTACACTGACTTATAGTAAAAGGAAATAACATTTTTGTCTTCTGTAAAGTTTTCATTCTGGAGATACTTGTTTTTTTTTTTTTTTTTTGGAAAGCAATGATAAACAACGACCAAGCAGGTACAAATATCCTTTGACAGCAACTATACGCCTAGTCAATAAGATTTAATGTGTTAATGTTGCAAGAATAACTTTACGTAATTGCTATGAAAGTGGAGTGGTACATATATAGTAACAGTAAGTAGTGCTTAGGTTTAGAGTTGTGGTTTTGTTTCTGATTGATGGCAGTGCAGCACAGTTCCAGTCATCTGAGTCAGGGTGAATGCTTGTTACTGGTTTTCTTATGTAAGCCTACGGAATGCAACCGGAGTAAAGGAGTAGAAATTCCGATTATGACAGATATGAGATTGTAACAATCATTACTAATAATCATAAAAATTCTAACAATAATCAAAACAGTGTTCCATACTTTGTCCAGTGACACTCGAAGAAGGCAGAGTAATAGACGATGAAGGGCAGCAGCACAGAGAAAGCCCACAGGAGCAAGGTGGGGAAGAACTGTGTGATCACTGGATTCTGGAGTAAAGAGAAGAGAGAAGATCCACATTTAAGTGCCATAAAGCGATGGTTCAGTTCAAATTTACAGTTTTCTCTTTACCTCTTACCTCCTTGATGTCTAAAAATGACCATTGCATGGCTAAAAACAATAGTAATATTCATCATGAAGGCTATAAGTAGACATACGGTGTTTGAAACCACATAAGCAAGTCTACTTGAGATTACTCAACTTGACACAACTTGAGGTAAGTAGTTTGCACAGTGCTAATTGCTACGGTATAAGCTTAAATTACTTGTTAGGTACATTAGCACTGTAGCTCCGGTGCAAAACTTAACAAACAAACTCTATACTTGGGATTTAAAACGACTACGATTTTCAAATGACTAAAATAATAACTCATGATTAATCGCATTCATTAGTGTAGTTGATCACGATTATTGACTTTTGTCTTGTTTGCTCTTATTTGACCCTAAAGAAAGATTTTTTTACATTTAAAAAGTGGTGCATTTTGTTATAGCTATTAGTAGACAAACTATGCTTCATCAGAATCTGTTTATTACAATCAAGAATTCAACTTAGGTTTAACATCAAAATAGGGTGAACGCAGCAACCTCACCCAAGCAGCTGGGCTTTTGGCTAGAACTACGGAAGGTTCGAAGGGTCAAATTAATGGCATTAAAATAATCAGTGGTGTTATTAATTTAGCACATTAACGTGTTAATTTTGACACCACTAATAAAGATGAATGACAGCTCTGATCGTCACTGACCTGCAGACTTTCCACTGGGCGAGTGACGTTAAACTTATCCATAGTGTTGACGATGATTGCAGGAGTGGTGAGGAAGAAGAGAAGGAGGAAGAGGAAGATGTTGAGGAGGACGCAGCGGAGCCACCAGCGAGAGCCACACACTGACAGATTCTCCCTGAAGAAACACATAATCAATACACTTCCAGTTCTCTGAATATTACAGAGATACAGCATACATGATAGTCAGTTTAATAAGACGTTTAATAAGAATAGATACAGCACACCAAAGCTGTAGTACCACATTAAAAAAAAGTTTTTAAAAGTATGAGAGCTGAGACGTGTTTTTCAGAGACCTGAGGCTGTTTTGTCTGTAACTGATGTCCTAAAATGTGCATCATTATATAGAGGCAGCTTTTTGCGCAGGCGTAATATCTGCCAGCAGCACCGAGTGTGTTCAACCAATGCAGCTCAACACCAGGGCTTTTAGAACATCTATGTTAAGTACAATTATGCAGTATTAATGCAGGATATCACATCATCCAACATGTTTAAAAGTTCAGTTATGTTCAAATGTTGGACTACCACAGTCTTCCACCGATGGAAAATGAGTTTTTCCCATCACTGTGGGCTGTTACCACTGTAATTTGGTATACCATCACTGGGCCCATGGTAATTTATTTTATTCAATGTTTTAATTGCATACCGCTATATTAAATGACACCACGTCTTCTTTTCAGATACCAGTACTGACACTGAAACATCGAACACAATCTCATATGGATAAAAATCTGATATTTTCAAAAACTGCTACGCTTTAGAGGGCCCATATTACGAACAATTTACTTTCTCACTAAATTTTCTCAGGTTTGAGATGTACGTAAACTTTCTATTCACTCTCCAGTCCATACAGTCCATATCTGCAAACTAAACTGCCACAGCAGCCTGTTTTGAATTCACTGTTTCTGTGATGTCACAAAAGCCAACACATTTGGATTGGACTTATTCTACATCTCCCTCTGATTTCCGATCCAGCATTTTCTGCTGATATCGGCCCGATACTGACACCTGGTATCAGATTGGTGCTATATCTAACTGCTACATGGCCAAAAGTATGTGAACACCTGAGCATCACACCTATATGAACTTGCTGGACATCCCATTCCATAAGCATGGGCATTGATATGGAATTGCCCCCTGCCTTTGTGGTTATAACACCCTTCACTCCTCTGGGAAAGCTTTCCCACAGTTTTGTATAGTGATTTCAGGCTTGTGGACAGTTGCTCGTCCATGGAAACCCATTTCATGAAGCTTATAACTCACAGTTCTTGCGCTGATGTTTCTTCCAGAGGCAGTCTGGAGCTCTGTAATTAATGACGCAACAGGGGACAGACGATTTTCACGCACTTTAGCACTCAGTGGCCCCACTCTGAATTTGTGTGGTCTATCACTTCATAGCTGAGCTGTTGTTGCTCCTAGACACTTCCATTTCACAGTAATACACTTACACTTGACTGGGGCAGATCTAGCAAGGCAGATATTTCACAAACTGAGTTGTGGCAAAGGCAGTACGACAGTGCGATGTTTAAAGTCACTGAGCTCTTTAGTACGAACCATTCTACTGCCAGTGTTTGTCTGTGAAGATTGCTTGGCTATGTGCTTTGTTTTATACAAATGTTAGCAATGGGTGTGGCTAAAAACGCCTGAACTACACAATTAAGAAGAACGTCTGCGTGCTTTTGGTCATATATGTCCAAACAGGACCTTTTACGCTTTTGTGGACTCCAGGCATCGTCAGGATTTCAACTTGCAATCCCCTAGCAATAGAATGCAACCACGTACAGCTACATCACTGGACGTCCCAGTCTAAATTCCTTTTTAACGAAATATTAGTGCTCTTTATTGATGGTCTCCACTATATAGTCAGAAAAGCTTATTGTAATTGAATTTATTGTGAAAATGGTATTATATTGTCATATGTCTCACCCCTACCTATAAGCAATGGCCTCTTGATTGTACCAAGAAAAAAATGTCTGAAGACCAAAATGACATTTCCTTCCCTTCTCTACAGCCAGCACAAACACACTCAGCATTTCAAAGCTCATTTTTCTCAAGGGCGTGCTCTCTGAACTATCTGACTGTTAGCCTCTAAATGCAGGAGGGTTAGATACCACAAAGCCAAAACAGGAGTCAGGCAACTTTCAGTGGGAAAACATCCACACTTCAGTGAATCTCTTTAATAAGAAGCTTGAGAAAAACAACCTCTATAACACGGACGAACGCACACACAAACAAACACACACAAACACACACAGGCTCACACCATATAATACACATGCCCAACGACGCATGAAGCAGAAAGCTGAGTGATACCCCCTCCCTACAATCTCACATACATGCTCAATATTCACACATATATTATATAAGAGGCTGCCAGAGCGGCTGTCTAGGCACACAAGCGAATCTGCAGGGAGCGAGACTTAATTAATTCAATTCTGTCTCTCCAATCAAAGTCAAATGGACTGGAATAAAGCGTGTTTGCAAGGAAAAGCATGATTTTAAATGGGCGCTTTACTATAGCGGCGCTCACAACTCTATTCATCTGCTGAAATGAACACATTAAGTCAGCACTGCAACTACAGCCAGGGAGTGCATGGAAAGCATTTACTTCATACAATTTTCATAAATACTTCCCTTTTTAAACATATTGTATCATTTAAGGCAGAAATGTGCAAATGTGTGTATTTTAATTTCTGCAATATTAAAGTATTAGAGCAAATGTATTATTATATTTTAAACACGGTAATGCTGAAGCAGTAGTGCAAATGTGTTGTACTTTAAAAGCTTCAATACTATATTACTGTAGAAAAAGGATATAGTTAGTTACCAGATAGTACTAATTGCAGAGATACTAGCTCTCACAAGGCCATCCTTTCCAGCTGTACATACCAGATAATGTCGTTGGGAGCGGGGGCATAGCGGACACCCCACTGGTGTGAGCGCACTACTGTAGTGATGCTGGACTGCTGCAGTCTCCGACGGCAACGTGTCCTACTGTAGTCCTTCACGATGCTACACAAATACAATATACTGTCAATTCACATAGAGGCTGCTACCTTATTGTATCCTGCAATAATTTAGTTTATATTATAATGTTCTTAGCACATTTTGCGATTTTGTAACTTTTTACTGCACTTATTAATAGAATATAATACAACTAAACAGATAATAGATAATAAACATCAATAATAAAAAATAATAAATAATCAAGAAAATCATTCAATTCTCTTTTATTAAGTAACCTTGTGCCACAAATTAATCCTGAAGCAACAAACTATTGTGGGGGGTGGTGAATTTAAAAATAACCCTTATCTAATCCGGTTCTAAATGATCCAAGAAAAAAAGTAGAATAATTTTCCTATCTAACAATAAATTGTGAGCAATAGAGGGTTAAACTTCCGGTACTTCTGAAAGACCTTTAAGTGACATTTTTTCTGAAAAAAAAAAAAAAAATTAATTCCACTGCTAGCTTTTCCTAAGACATATTTCAACACTAAACAGTAAAATGAAAGCATGTGCAGCAGAGCTTACACTGCAGTCATCCTCTCATCTCTGAAGGTGACAAAGGCAATGCCCAGTCTCTTCATGGTGATACGATTCTTCTCTGCATTAAACTCATCCGTAAGCTTCTCCTCTAATTCACTATAGTACTGTTCTGCATCAACCTGAGGAAAAAGGATAGAAGAGAAGAGACGAGAAGAGAAGAGAAGAGAAGAGAAGAATTAGTGTATAGTGGTCTCCAGTGGTGAACTTGAGATGGTGCAACCAATGGCCTAGCAATAACAGTGAAGTCAAATTAAGTACTATTAACTAACTAATATGTAATTTAATACCACAAACCCAGTGTTTGTATGAACCTGTACTGTACCTGCTCAAAGCCACACATATCACAGCAGAGGATCTGAGCACAGGGGTGAGTCTTTATCATGATCCTTCCCTCCTTCTGAGACTTGGTAGTGAAATACATCCTCCCTTTCATTGCTTTTCGCCTGTCAAAAAAAAAATGTATGCCTTACATGAAGATATGAAGAGGAGGATCATTTAAACAACCATCACTGCAATGCAAAAGTCAATGGATTTCAAGTGGATTTTAATGAACATTTTTTCCGAGTGTGTAGCCCCTGAATTGAGATGCATTGATTATAAATGGGAATGTGAAGTGGTGTGCTGTGGGTGGACTGGGGCTGGGGGAATTAATTACCTCTCTGAGTCGAGCTTCATTAACTTTTGTACGTCGAAACAGAAGCAGATGTCTGTGACCGTGCAGCTGGGGTAGGCCTCACTGTTGGGAGATCCCATGTATTTAAGAACTCAAATGTAGTCAACACATGTTAGAGAAACTACTTGATTTTCTATTCACGTAATATTAATGGTTATAATACTGGTAACATCATCTGTAGAGTAGGGTTAATTAGCATGGAAATTTTTGATGTGCTTTCCTGTACTTAGAAGACAACAGAAATACAGATAACCTGAAATACGCTTATAATAAAAGCTGAAGGGCAGCTGCTGAATTCAGTCACTTTCAAAATTGGTAAAATCTGTATAATTTGTTCTTTCAGAGATGGAACATGTTTTTCAGAGGGAATAAATTGTAATAATTCATTACCAATGTAGTGATGTGGGTAAATTCCATGAATAAACCAATGAAAAGTGGTATAATGCATGTTATATAGCCATATATTTCAAACGTTTATTCATGGAATTCAGCAACTGCCCACTGGCTTCTAATATGATTGAGTTTCAGGGAAATACATTAAAATAATTGTTTATGGCAATCCATTGCATGGTACCCAGACACAAAGAGCATTTTAAAAAACAGGAATATTCAATTACTAATTATGAAATGCAGATGAAAGCCTGATTTTAAAAGAAAAGTTAAAAGGGTCTGTCTCCATTACTCACTGAAGATGTTTAGTGATCAGGCCCGGGTCAGATATCTCTCTGGGAATGCTGGTGATCATTAGAGTTCTGGCAACCTGTAGGAACAACAAACAAACCTCAAACACACAGAAACAACTAAACCTCTACATGTAAACAAGGACATGTGAGGTACAGATGATGAGATATGCACATAGACTGTGGTTCTCACAAACCTTCTCATCCTCCTTGTATTCCAGTTGTGAAGAGTGGTGGGCCATACACAGTACTGTAATCACAAAGTACAGAAGTGCGAAGATGCTGTGCAACCACAGCAAA
The DNA here is from genome assembly GCA_023558415.1 of Piaractus mesopotamicus. Taxonomy (NCBI): domain Eukaryota; kingdom Metazoa; phylum Chordata; class Actinopteri; order Characiformes; family Serrasalmidae; genus Piaractus; species Piaractus mesopotamicus. The sequence continues at coordinate 30,020 of JAILXH010247531.1, forward strand.
CTGTTCCTGGAGAGAGAGAGAGAAACAGAGAAAAAGAAAGAAAGACTGTAACATTCATGCTTTGGCTCTATGTTCACCATTTGCCATACAATATGTTAGTGATTCATGATCCGCAGAGACAGAGAGAATTGATAACCTACTGTGCTGGAACGTTTGCCACAGTCGTCCGACCAAAATTTTGAGGGTTGTCATCTGAAAAAGGCAGAAAGACACAAAGCAAGAAATAAATAAAGATGGAAAGAAAGAAAGATAGAAAGAAAAGAGAATATCACACAAATAGTAGTCATAAGGTTTTGACAATACAGTGTCACTTTAGACACTTTAACTACTGGTAAACATTAATGAAACTCTTCAGTTTGCCTTACAAAATATATACATATATTTTTTAAAAAAGATACAATGATCAAAGTCTGGGCCCGTCTTTCTTGCAATTTTTAAGTTTGTGCTCTCTGACAGGATCATGAACTCAAAAGTGTACAAAGACATTTTAGACGTCTGCAATTGTCTCGGATTTTAAAGTCTTCTTTGGGCATGTCTCAGCTTAGTGAAGTGCTTTATTGCTCAATGCATACTGTTCATGCTTTTGCTTCCTCGCAACAACCATGAAATAAACCAAATTGCTTTAAAAAGGGTGACTGAAATCCCTGCTGTTTTCCAGGATTATCCAAAATTGTGCATGTGGATATTTCTTTTGCTAGGAATAACCTCTTCCCCTCAGCCACAGCATCTCTGCCATTTTGACACACTTATGTCCAGAGCTACAGCATATAGTAGATTAGAAAGAGCAATAATTTTTACATAGAAATGACTTGAAACACACTTAGAAGCCATGGGGCAGTTGCTGAATTCTGTGAATAGACACTACTTCTGTAGAACATTTTCGTAAATTCCAGCGGATTTACAGGCCTTTCCTAGAGAGTCATTCATCATAATATAATAACCTTGATACCAGAAAACCACGGATAAGTTCAAATTTTTTACTTAATTACTTAATTCCCCATTGTTTTTATCAATGGCCAATTCCGCTTGCTATGGCATCCCCATCAGATACTACCTAGCATGAGCTTCCTCAATAACACATGAAGCCAGCCACCGCATCTTACCGAACTGCAGCTAGTACAGCATAATGAACAGCTGAATGTGCTTAGAGGAGAGCGCTAACTGCTGATTCTGTTATGTCAACTAACAGATGCCTGTGTTGGCTAGCATCACGCTGAGCTGGGGAGGCCAGTAGACAGGGAGGGCCACCCACCAGAAAGAGTGATGACAATTACGCTTTCTGGCTATGGATGGATGTGACATCGCTGGGGATGGAACTCACGATCTCCTGAGGACAAGGACAGTTGGAAGGTTGTGCCATTTGGGAGAAAAAAACGAAGATACCCTGTTTTGACAGTGATGGTATGGAGGTATAAAGAGGTAAATGCTGGAGTCTTTCTTTAACAAGATGAGTGACATGCTGCAGCCTGTAGGTTACAGTCGGTGGTAGGAAACTGGCTGTGCACTAATCCCTACAGTCCCTACAGAACACCGCAAAAAGGCCTGCCTCACATTCCAGCGTTAAAACTCACTCAAGTCTACTTTAAAAGATTACCATAAAATCCATCACTGCATCTGGCACAGGAAAACCTAATTGTGTGTGTGTATGAGAAAGAGAGAGAGAGAAGTAAGTAAAATTGGCTGCTTTTTACAACCTTTTTCTTGTGTCAAGGACAGTCAGTGCCTTTCCCATGACATCCCTTGTTTTGTTTGGCTTCTCTAACCCCCAGTTGTGCCACCCGAACCATCTGCAAACACTGCGGGGTGGTCTGAACAAGCCCTCCAGGCATTTCCACTAATGGCTGGGTATGTCTGAGGCCTCCTAAAACTTCCAGCGGATTTACAGGCCTTTGAGTCATTCATCATAATATAATAACCTTGTGAAAGACTATTCAAAGAAAGGTGAGAGTGAGTCTGTTAACCCTTACACATTTTTGCAAGCTGCATGCTGTAAATTTATAGGAATTATTTTTCATTTGCAGTTTGTTGACAATAGCAGAGAAGTTCCCCTTTCAACTGATACCTTGTTTGTATTTGTGAGTGGAAGAGAAGATGTCGTATGCTGATCTGAATGTGAAGAAACTTTTTTGTGTATAATCATGTATTGTAGAAAGAAAAAACATCCTTTACATTTTTGCCATGTTTCTGTCATTATCTGACATTGAAGCTGAATAAAAAGACACGAACCTGTCAACAGAGAATGTACTTTGAAAGTAAATTTAAGTGCAATGTTTATATACTTATCTTATATACGTAGTTATAATTTTATAACAACTTTACGGCTGCATTCCAGGAATATACAAGAGATCCTTATCAAGTCGATATTCAATAGCTGTGTCAATTAAGCCACTTAAATGTTGATAAAGTGTAACAGTTTTTACAGCAAAAAGTAATGCAGCAGTATTACTGGTAACAAAGCACTAACGGTTATCTCGGATACCAAAAGTGTTATGTCTGTTGTCATGAGGGCTTTACGGTGGCGGAGTGCTGAAGTAGAAAGAAAGCCAGCAGAAGAAAGGGGAGTTTTGCGGGCGGGCTGACATTACCAAGGAGGCTGCCGGAGAGGTTGACAGGCAGGATGATGGTGAGTGAGAGCAGACACACCACTGCCATCAGCAGAATGATGTGGCGCTGGAAGGCCAGGTATGTAACTGCATCGGGTCCGCACTTACTGCGGATCTCCTCGTCCCTACAGTGAACAAACACATGACAAACATGGACAAAGTTACGCAGCACAGATAAAAACAGTAGAGCTTGAATCTCTAAGCACCTCATGATTTGACTTGATATTGATTCATGGTACTCAGACGTGGTTATAAAACCCAACGCATCTCCATTTTTTACTTCTACAGCTTACATTATAATTCTTTGGTATTTGTCATTAACAAGCAGTGTTGACTATGGTTAAAATTGTGATTGCAAATGTGTGCATTAGTGAGATTGTGCAATTTTTCCTCCTCCAAACCAGGCTGTGTCGAAATAAACTGAGTGTGTGTGCGTTCATTGAACAATAAATAAAAAAAAAACATACAATCAAAAATGTGCCATAACTTTTGCAAAGGCCACATTTTACATTTTATTTTTTTCTAATATGTTCAGTTTAGCAAATAAACACTAATTGTGCATTTAAAAGTGCTGAGATTTGTTCCCTACGGAGGATGTGTTAACTTATTTCACAAATCAACAAAATGTGTAATTTGACCTGAGGCACCCAAACCTTCGCTTACCACTGTATACTATGGTATAACCTCGTTAAGGTGTGAATAATGCTGTTTGTATTAAAAACTTGAAATGATTCAGTAAAAATTAAATGAAGTGAAATGTTTTTTTCATTCCAAATCGATTCAGAATCTTCCAAGCAAAAATCTACATCTAAGAATCTGTTTATTTTTACAGATGAGAATTTTTACAGATAAAAGGATCTCGTACAGTGCAAGAAACAACATAAACAAGACTCCTGCAGATTTCTTAACAACTAGGTGCAGTTTGAAGTAAATATGTACTTTAGTAATGCAGTTTGCTAATGTAGTAGAAATCAGCTACTATGACGCCTCGTAGCTGCAGTGCAAAACTAAATGTGCAAACTTTGAACACTAAACATGTCTTGGCTGTTTGACTACATCAATTTAAAGTCATTTCACCTGTGATGCTTTTTGGAATAAGCCTTAAAATATGTACATAGATCTATGTCAGTTGTCATGAAGGACTTATGCAGCTCTCATGTAGCCTTTCATTCTTTCCTTCAGTAAAGTGTTACCAGTATAATACTGCTTTGTGCTGGTGGTGTGTATGTGTGTGGGCTTTTCTACTTATATCTCAAATAAGACATATTTGCTGCACTTTATAATCATCTATGATAATAAACACATGTAAAGACCATGCATTTACATGCACATATGCACACACATAGAGAAACACACTTTCCCCTCGCCCCACACACAGCCACTGGGCTCACAGCACGGCCTCTTTGTCTCCTGCTGACAGGACCACCATCACTGGGGACTTCTTGGAGGTTCTAATGCAGCCGGCTAAATATGGCACTGTCTTGCCAGCCTGACCACGCAAATAACATCCTGGAAACCATGGGAACAGAGGAAGTGGCTGCTTTACGGCACTGGGAAGGTTCGGAGCATGCCCGTGAGCCTGGCTGAGCTCGACAGACCTTCAGCCTGTGTTTGTTTTTTCTGCCTAATGAGATATAACACGAATGAGCCGGACACCGGCTGATGACATCACCGCCGCCAGTGCACACTTACTTCATGTGGTAGAGAGACGAGAGCCAGGAGCAGAAGCCCTATAAAGAGAGGGGAGGGAAGACAACGAGTTCATAAAAAGGTCTGGGACACATAAAAGAGGCAGCACACAGAGCGTCTGGCTAGCTTAGCATCTGTCTGAGCCATTTGTCCTATAAGAAGAACACACAGGGCCTGACTTGCGGAAAGAACTATGTAAAGTCACGTAATGTCACTGAGGAGTCTGCACTGAACTGTCATGCAAGTAGAAACACAGAAGAATAAACGTGGTCAGAATGGAAAGGGAGAGTAAGGCGTAGTGCGTGAGAGACACATACAGTGAATACAGGCAGCTGTACCCCACCTCCAGGATTTACACTACCATTTTAAAGTTTGGAATCACTGTATTCATAACATAAAACCAGTTTTGATGCACATGCAGTACCATGTGAAAGTCAGAGACCACCTTTCATTTATTTAATTTCCACTCAAAACAACCATTAAGTACAAGTTAATTTTGACACAGATTAGAAGGAAAATAAGCGGGACTCCTAAAAACTGTGTAAGACCTGGTAGACCACCAAAACTGTGACCATCATATTTGAGAGATCTGTAAAAATCCACTGGTGTTTCTGCCCATCCTTTCACTGTGAGAAGACAACGATATGGGTCTGAAAGGATGTGTAGCTGTCAATAAGCCATTACTGAGAAAATAGTCAAAAAAAGAACATCTGCACTAGAATGATGAAACAGGACATCTGAGATGTAAAGAAAAGTTTTATAGAATGATAAGTCTACATTTTTAATTCAGTATTACTTGGATTGTCAGAAGCAGAGAATGCAACCAACTTCTAAGACTGAACTGTGTGGAAAAATATTTCCGGAGACTTCTTTGAAAACCTGAAAGAAAGTCTACCAGAAAGAAATGGAAGCTATAATAAAGGCAAAGCGTGGACACAATAAATAGTTAAAAAAACTGATATTTTGACACTGAAAAATGAATAGTGTACTTAAGGACCGTTTTTGACTGGAAACTAAATAAATGAAGGGTGGTCTCTGACTTTTTCATGGTACTGAACATGTATTAGATGATTCTATATAACACTAACACTCTACAACTTCACAGGTTCCGAATAATTTGCAGGAATGTGTGAAAAAGTAAGAATTTTTTTACATGTGTAGAATGATAAACAGAACTGTAGTTGATTATAAAATGACTGGGAATGCTGCTTAATATCTCTGAGAGCACAGCTTATGTCTTCACTGGGATGAAAGGACAGCAGCGTCCACCGCTATTTTATGTTTTGGCTTATAATGGGCGCCTGCACAGTCAGGTGGCTCGCAGGATGCAGGATAGCAGAAGAGGCACTCCTGTTACAACAATGAGTACCGGATATGCTTAAATATAATAACAAATAATTTGTGCTCATTCTCATTTCATTTAGAATACAGGTCTTACGGCTCAATTCCAACTGTGCTCAGATCCAATATTTCTGTCTAAGTGGTTCACATGCGTAAGTGACTCATATCTGTTATTAGTGTGACAGAAAGCCCCCTGTGCCATGAAAGGGCCAGCTTGTGAAATCCAATTTCACTTCTTACTAAAGTCGCATGGCCACATGCTAGATATGTATCTGATCTAGGACCACATATTGTCGCTGTCCAAAAAAGCAGGTTTTTTTTT
>JAILXH010247557.1:8043-18759 GCA_023558415.1 Piaractus mesopotamicus
TAATGTTTTTTTTTTATTGTGCTGAGTTGGAAAACAGAATATTTAATGAACAGATTTTTACTCAAATCAGTGCACATTACAGTATTTGTCCCAATGATCTGCTTTAAATTACCTTTTTGGCCACTTGATTTATGTTTGTTTGTCTGATTGGTTGCTGCTTTCTTCATAGCGGAGGGTAGGTTGAGTAAGCAAACTTCACTGTGAGATTTGAAGATCTTTTCCAGGATCTGACTGTCTGCTATCATGGGTTTGCGGGCCAATGTGACCCAGCCCTGAGTTTTGGTAGGAAACACCCTCTTACGAGACACCATCTCTGAAAGAAATGACACCAAGCAAAAAATGAGCTCCAGCCAGAAAACTGTTTTAAAGGAATACTTCAGCATTTTTCAATCTCTGTCTGATCTGTATCTTATGGTCGATTACCACGGAAAATAATTTTAGCACGTTTCTCTATTCTCATAATAGATTCTATGCACATCTAACTGATGATGAGTTTTTATGGCTGATTACAATTTCTTTACAGCCAAATTAGACAATTTTTGGGAGAATATTTTTAAAATATTTTTTAAGCAACAGACAATTTACTTTAGTATTGACTTGAAACTCACAATTGCAGGCTAAATAAACTGACAGAAAACAGCAGATGCACAAACATATGACTGCAGTATCTTATTGTGTGGATGTGAAATAAACACCTGAAATCATTCTAAACACACTTAATGAAAGAAAATCATTTTGTTTTACAACCAGCTCCTGAGAGCTAAGAGGCTGACAGGTTCAGATATAGCCTTTTTGTTGCAGTGTTTCCTGTAGGATTCACTGTAAAACTGCAACATACATTACATGTATAACTTGCAAGCTTCAAATGTCAAAAATGGCATAGTTAGTACTAAACCCAGTGTGTAAAAAGCAGATGTGCTAGCAGACGAAAGAGGGCTACTTACAAAGTAATACATTACAAATTAAACTGCTATTTAATAAATTATGACTAAAAGACAAAGATCATGAACTTACTGGAATATCCTATGCTTTATGTTAATACAACCTGTGCTCTTAAGCAAAAAAAAGCCCTAGGGCTGCTATATAAGAGCAGTGCTGTGTATTTATTTAAAAATTCAGATATTTGAATAGCAAAAATGGTTAAATTGCCGCCACTTACTTCTCTCCCACACAACTCATTATATATATATATATATATATAAAATGTTTAATGTTATTAAAATTGCAACACAGATCAGCTGAAATAATAAAAAGCTATAAACCAATTTATTCCAGGCAATTCTGATCATGCACCCCAGCTTATACACACCTATATCTGAATTGCTGCAATGGCTGAAGCACCTGCAGACTGGCCTCTATTAGAAGTGTGTTCTAAGTAAAGTTATTTTTTGATCTTATCAAAGTACAGGAAAGTTACTATCCATGATAACTGACTGTTACAGATGCAACAGACTTGAAAATAAGTTGAAAATGTTGGAATATTCCTTTAAATCTGATTACACAAAACACTGTGTTCGGATTTCACTTGACTGCATAAAAAGCCAGGACACATTGTGAGTGGACCACATTTGGTGGTCAGGGACGGATCTTGACCCATTTAACTCAAGTGTAAATGGAATGCCTCTGCTGAGTGCTGACCAGTAGGTGAAAGAATAAACAACGAAGCGATACTGAAGTTATATTGAAGTTAGCCCCAAACCAAGAGCCTTCAAGCACTCCAGGCTGATGAAGGTGTCCAGGCCACTCACAGGAGAAAAAGTAAACACAAGTAAAACAGAAATGACCTATGTGCAGTTGTGTTTTTTATGCAGAAAAAGTGCAATCAGATCTTATCTGGTCATACTGGCGACGCATTTTGGTGAACAGCGTAAATGGAATCTCGCCCACATTTTTTTTCCAGATACGATCAAGACACAAAACACATATTAATGCAATTTATTAACAGGCTCAAGGAGTCAATTAACAGCTTTATCATATGCTCACCTTTCAAAGACCTGCAGTAGTAATGGTCTAATTCAAAGTCTTCGTCTTGCTCTCCGTGCATATTTCTTTTACATTTTTCAGCTTTTGTTGAGAGAAGCAAAACAAAATATCAACAGGGTTCCATTCAGGAGATTCATATCCATCAACAAGCAGCATTTTAATGAGATTACTGCATACAAAACTCACCTAGTCTTGCAAAAATGACGGAGATGTCCTGAAGAACCTCTCCTGTAGGAAGTGGTGTTGACTCACACATTACCTCTAGGAGGTCCACATACTGCTTCATAGATGGACTGCGCTCCACATTCAAAGACTATAGAAACAAGACCAAAAACTCTTCTCTCAAGACACAGACCCTCAAAACAAATCAGTCCCTGTCATGTGAAATGCCAACATATGTAATAACAATAATTTTTTCATTTAGGTTTCACTTCTTTAGCACCTTTCTCATAGCCAATGTTGCTTTAACTGGACATGTTTCAAATTAGGAGACTCACCAGGAACATTTCTTTCATGTGGTGTAATTGGCTATAAAACGGGGCCAGTACTTTAGGCTCCTGGACTCCACTTTCAGGCCGGCGGATCAGCTCCTTATATCTGACAAACATGCCTGTAGGATCGCTCCAGCACACGTCCTTCAGATGGTAAAACCGTCCAGAACAACAGTCCTCCTTCCTGAAGACGTAAAAAAAAAAAGACAGCTATTAAAACACCCCATGGCTACCTTTCACTTTGTTTATCCTTACACTGCAGGCCAAACGTTTGGAAGCAGCACTAATTTTATAAAAATAAACATTATTTCTTAAAGAGATAATGGATAATATCATGTTTATTGACACAGAATAAAGGACTAAAAACAGTATACAGAGCAATAACATATACGTGATTCTTGACTTGTATTGGTGATTATATATTGTCTTATTACAGCTCTGATCATATCGACCTGATTCTCACATTCAGAAAACTTGATGAACTAAATCAAGTGTGTTTAAATAGGCATTTTGTGAATAATTTGCAAGTGGTCAATGTAAGGGACCATTAAGGAGCTCTGCTACTAATGTAAATGTAAGTAATGAGCACCAACCATCTGTGAATAATTCAGCTGAAAATGGCACAAGTAAGAATGTCAAAACTTACCCTATAGGTCAGGTTAATTGTAACAGACTGGAGGTTACTTACTTTTTTAGATGATGCAAAGACAATTAATTTAATAGAATTCGACATTGTTTTAAACATATCTACATCGAAATATATATGATTAGTTAAAGAAAAGCTTTGCTAAACACGGTTACACATTATTTACCAAGAAAATACAACAAAAGTACATCAGCACAATCCTTTGTTATACTAGTTATCAATAAACATGTGTTGTGCTGGTTCTTTATTTTCAAGACTTTAAAAGCCACTTCTTGCTTCCATATTTTTGGTGTGAGGTTTGGGCTGAGTACAGTATTGACCTCTTCTTAAACCACAAAAAGCAGTCATGAACTACCAACAGAGTCAGCAGGCAGAGCTTACTGTGCCCTTAGTGTACTTTAAAAAAGTGATTTATTGTAAAAAGATTAGAAAGCGAGTGCAGGTCTGACCTGTCGTACTCTATGAAGACGGCGGGCGAGTGCTGGAAGAGGTCTTTGAGCTGTGCGGAGGAGCACTCAGCCTGCAGGTAGCAGTACACAGCGTGGATGTGCTGGACGCTGGTGCTGAAGTCCGCCCCCTCAGCTTCACCTGTCTCATTCCCTTCAATCACCTTTGCACACCAGCGCTTCAGATAGCCCACCATTTCATCTACCCCTACGCTGTGTCTCATCCCTACACACACACACATACACACACACAGTCTGTATCAATGTCTGATTTTTGGCTTATCTGGTTGATTTCTGAAGTGAAAAGAAGTAAACACAACCTCTACAGCAGGCTATTTTAAATTTTATGCGAATGTTAATGCATAGTAACTTAATATTTGATTAACTTAGAAAAAAATAGAAAAAAATTAACTAAAATCTCAGAAATTGCTTAACTCGTTAGGCCTTAATTGACTCATTAAAACAATAACTCGATGCCGATGACAGTTCCAGAGCGCAGTACATTCTCTGACTCTTCAAACTTTGTGATAACACTGAACAACTACAGGGTCCTTAAAGCAACTGGCTAAGCATCTGAAAATGTCTACAATGCAGGAGAGGGCCATAAAATGACATCAAACTCTTCCAGCTCACAATTTCCACTGTCCGAAATGTCATTAACAAATGGTGGTTATGGGGAACTCTGAAAGTCAAGGTCCTAATTTTGCACACAACTGTATGTCAATGTTCAATGAACAATTTCATTTATCACACTAGTCCAAAAGCAACATAGCTCTCAAAGTGTGAGGGTAGTTTACAGCAGCTTCAAACATGGCTCAGTCAATAAACTGGAACTGTCCAAGCAAAGCTGATGCCTATATATGCATTAACTTCCAGGAAAAAACATATATGTCTAAAAATGCTCATCATACACTACTGTTCAAAAGTTTGCAATCACTGTTTAAATGTTTGGAATCAATGTTTTCACCAATATAAAACCAATTTGGTTTTAGATAAATGTATAGACTGAATTTACAACACTAGTCCTGTAAAAGTTTACAGTTTTCAAAATATTAGTAGGAAGCTACACTGAAAAATATTTGTGGATTTAACATCAAAAGTTAGTATTTGGACTGCCTCTCAATTTTGAGCTATTTGATCTTCAATTAATAAGTTGACAGGGCATATACTGCAGATTCGTTAACTTACTATTTAAAATTCCATAAACTCAACATTTAATGGCAGCCCAGACACAATTTTTTTTTTTAAATGACAATATTTTTAACAGCGTATGTTAAATGTGTCCAGACTCATGCGTGGCGCTGCAGAGAATTCTACAAGGACTGAGAAAGACAGGTAACATCAATAATGCAGTTATAACTTTAACAACCTTAATTCCTCACATTTGAAAAGTGATCAAATCTTGAGAGGAAAAACTAAATAAATAATAAATGATAAAACTGGAAAATAAAAATGATTGTAAATAAATAATCAGTATAGAATTTACAGTGCTTAACTTAAAAAAATCCTTTAAATACTGGATAAAATATCAAAAAATATCCTCTGGTCTCTAGTTTAAACATTTTACATCAACACTGTATAAGTTTATTCAAAATAACACAAATTATTAATACAACAAGAGATTAGAAACTTTTGAATGCTTGAGAAGCTCTTTAACACATAAAAAGTTGCAATGGTGGCTAAACTATAAATATAACTATAAAAATATAATTTAGATATTGGTTGTTCTTTGGGGTTTCTGCATAAACTCAGATGTTCTTTCATAGTTTTAATGTATTCACTATTATTTAAAAAGGAGGAAAACAGTAAAAGTAAGACAAATCTTTTGATGTGTAGGTGTGTCCACTTTTCACTGGAAGTGAAGATCATATACAGAAAAAACAAGCCTGTGACACTGAAAATGCTTCCAATCAAATCCTTTCATCACTCAAAGGCAAGAAAGACGTGTTGACAGTCTTGATGGTGCCACCTGCTTACCTATGGCTCTGGAGAATTCACTGGGAGTTAAATCGATATAATGGACGTGAGCTCCCAGGAGGCTGTGCACACTAGCAGAAAAGAGATACACAGTGTTTGGGCACAAGTAGTCCACGGTGCGCCCCCCATCCAGCACAGGCCTGTACGCAGGCACCCAGGCCAGCCGGGTCAGGAAGTGATAGAAGGAGGATTTGGTGTCTCTTACGGATCGACCCTGACTGTCCAGCACCTGAGCCCTGAGATACTGAGCGTACTTCTCTCTGAAACACAGAAAATACATGCATGACTACTGAGCAACTGGATATCTAAGCCAACATACAGCACTGTACAAAAGTCAGAGACCACCTTTTATTTATTTAAGTTACAGTCAAAACAGCCATTAATTACAGGTTATTGATTTTTCAGCATCAGGAAAAAACACTTTATAAAAGTACTGTTTATCTGATAGGGTATGTTTTGGTGGTCTACAGGGTCTTGCATGGTTGTTAAGAGGCCCATTTTCTGGTTTCGACTTATTCTTCTTAGGTTTGCCCCTTTCAAATATTTTTATTTTTAAATGTTCACCGTTTAGTAGTTCTTATTGCAGCTTTGCTATACATTTAACTTACATTACATAATTATTTAAATAATTACCTTATTAATTACATAGGCAGTTATGTAATGAACTAGATACTCATTTCAAGCTTTGTTAATATAAATTCTGCATTTATAATAATTACATGTTTGAAAAAATACCTAATTATCTAAACGGAGTTCATAATTGCATAATAAATTAAACAGTTATGTAATGAATTACAGTTACATTTGAATTACATTCTGCTTCGAAAGGTTTGGGATTTTCCTCTTGTTTTGATGTCAAACAACAACAAAAACATGGCAAAAAGGTAAAGTTTGATTCTTCTTTCTGCAAATCAAGACTGTACACTCAACAAATATATTTCTCATCAAATTCAAAACAATAATTAATTAATAACATGAGTGCTCTACTAACTATCTAAAAACGAATGTAGTATAAATAAAAAATTAACAATCAGAATTTCTCAAAATGTAAGAAGAGGTGGTTCAAGTTGTATATGCCATGAGTTAGACACGTCAGAAAGATTTAAGGAGCATAAACAACAGCCCTTTTCACATTCAGAACCTGGTACATTACCTGCTACCACTTTACTGCTAATGTTTAGGCTTTGTATCATTCTCACATGCAGCCAGCTCTTCAATGGTATTTTACCAGTGTCCTGCTAAACAAGATGTGACCAACAGTTCCTTCATTTCCCACCTCTTCCATTTGTAGAGTTTGTGTTTTTGTGACATTGGATCTTTTTAATTTGGTTTGTTTGGTTTCACACTGCAGTGGCTGAACTGCACCAAATAACACACATGCATGTTCCTTGTGTTCTTTAATAGGTCAGAAATTCGCTCTGTGCTCTGTTACTTTCACAGCTCCATTAAACAACCTGACAACATCACATACTACTCACAAATACAAGAAAAAATGCTGCGTTTCACTGAAGAGTTGGCCTGTATATTTTCTCTGTCTTCCCGTGATGAAACATCCTGAACATCAGAACAGTGATTTCAGTATTCAAATACTGGCATCTCAAATAGCTAACTGAGTCGTCGAGCATTACTTGACTTTTCCAGTAATGTATCGGTTTCTGTTCACACGAGTCTTCTTCATAATTTTGCTGGAACTGTACTAGATCTAATGCAGATAAATTGCTGCATCAGTCTTACTGGGATTTTGACTCCAGCTCGTGTTCACATTTAACCCCTTCCCGTTTAATTAGCGTGAAATTCCTGTGTAAAAGTGCGTGCGTGAAAGAGGATAGCGAGTGCTGTGTCTGTCCTGGTTTGGCTGCTAAATGAGTCATTTTCTAGAGCAGGGACAGGACGAGGGGGTGAAGTGCTAGCTGAGAGCAACGCTAAAATGCACATTTCAAAAGGTCATCAGAAGCCAGTGAAAGTTGCCAGAACTGTCTTTGCTGCCGGTCATTAATGAAGGCCATTATGAAAGACTGCAGGAGTGGAATAAGCACAATAAACGTGCACAAAGTAGCTGAAGGAAGCCTTAATACAGCTGTGCTTTTACAGCAGCAATGTGTTGTGGCGTGTGCTTTCTCTTCAAGGGTCAACACTTTGCTGATCGCAGTTTCCGAGAATAGGACCTGTGTCTCCAGTTTCAGTTCTGTCACAATGCTGTCTGGCCAAATTCGGCCAGCTGAAAGTAAATTAAAAAACAAGGATACATTAAATAGATTGCACAAATCCACACTGAGCTTCACACTGTTTTCCAGCCTGAAAGTAACCAAAACAATGCAGCGCAATAGTTCTCTTCAAACTAAGCTTAGAGATCAGAGGGGATAATACACTGACAATGGCCCCATTACTGGCCAGCCAACTGTTTAACATGGAACTCTTAGAGAGAGACTCTTAGCCACCAGCAGGGGGATAGAGGACATTTCAAACTAGGCCAGTAGTGTGAGGAATGTGGACTGGAGAGCGCAGGAATGGGAGCAGATACAGCACCCAATCAACAGATTGCGGACAAGACAAATGGATTTGCTTCGCAATCAGCCATGGATTGTGAGGATTAGGGCATCTAGCAGGCAGACAGCAGGACTCGTACATCCACACATAGAGAGGAACCATGACAATTTAGTCCTTAGAACTCAGTGTTATCGCTAGGGGAAAGCAAAACGTGCGATTTTTTATTGATTATTTCACACAAGTGGTGATATTATACCGCAATTAAAATTTGATGAAAAGCTCTTGCTGTGCAGAAACAAAAGACCATATGTTACATTTTTGCCATGTAATTGTCATTTGCTCACAAACAAATGGATAAAAGTCAGAAGTGAACTTGTTGGGCTTAATCTTTCTGAAATAAACTAATATATTCTGAAATAAAATAAAGAACATAATAAATGGGCAGTCAGGTAAAAGTTGTGGTTGTAGTATGATGTCTTTTTAATTTGACCACAAAACTATAATTAATCCAGTGAAAAAGAACAGAATTGCCAATGTCACACAAACTTTACCGTTTACATTTTGTGATCACTTAACGTAGCCTGATGCCATCTTATCCTAAGTCAATTACCCTACTGCTGCATTCACACCTTGGCTGTAGTTGGACAGTGGTAAACCAGATATTCTGTTGTTTTCAACAGAATGGAAAATATGTGATGACTGCCAGCAGCAATGAGCGACTGACAGCAGCAGTAAGCAGAACGCTCTGTCAAGAATTATATTTTCCAACTTTTGCTGTCGACTGTAGCAATGTTTATTTTTTTGGGAGCCATGAATGCTAAACATCACACTGTTGAATTACAGATGAACCCAGTATTACACAACAAAAAATGAAAGTACAGAGCATCCTCCTGCCCTTTTCCACCTTAAATAAACACTCTACACCGCTAAAGATCTCCTCTGAAAGTCATCCATTTTCGGCAGTAACACAGTCGGCCTACCAAAGTTCTCAAGGCTACATGCCGCTGTCAGTCATGCACCGCTATGAGACAAGGAACGGCTTTAATGAATGCAGAATAAGGCTCGTTTTGCCTGATATATGAGAGCTAAGATATGCTTTTACCCATGTTTTTCAAATGATTTGACGCTGTTTTGTCTGGCGTCTAAGGTGTCATCCATACATATCCGGATATTTCTGAAACTTTTTTTTTCTCTGTGTTTTGGCCTCCTTTCCATATGAAAACTGCATTTTTGTTTACTGAAAAAGGAGGTTTCTGAAAATGCTCTGCAGGGTGGAGAGTTTTGGTGTGGATGGGGAAAACACAGCTTTTTGAAAATGCTGACATTACATCATAACTTGCGCATGTATGTGGGAGTTTTCATTTACCGAGCAAGCAGAATTCTGTCTAAAAAATGACTGATGGCTTCTGCGTGCTGACATGTTTATAATTGAATTTGGCTTTCCTTTTTCATTAAACCCCAAGGTGGAGGCGTCAGAATGTACTGTGCTCTGTTCTCATAGCTGTCACTGTGACAGCATATACTAAAAATACCTCAATGATTCTAAACATACGTCAGATTCAAAATAAATACTAACTCTATAATTCAAATGGGGTGAAAAGCAAGAAAAACTCGGCTGCTCTGTCTGATCAAGACTGCGTGGACGTTTCAGATATGGTGGTATGGTGGTAGCTAGGGCAACATAAAAAACCCAATGACAAGAGGTAGGTTTTAAAAATCAGACTTTGAATCTATGTAAATGATCAAATTACGGAGGTCAGACAGCAGGCAAGGCTACTGTATCATTAACACGGTGGTATCACGTGTTTAAGAAAATCTTTGTTTTTGCTTTGCAGCAGCCTCCATATTTTTTCGCAGAGTGCTCACCACGTACTTCTTGAGGTGAATGACGTCATATTTTATGGAGTTTTCGAGTCGTTTTTGCATTTTCGTGTGGATGTAGAGATTTTCAAAAACATTGCAGGTGTGGACATAGACTTTTTTTGAAAATGATCAGAAAAACGATGCTTTTAAAAATATCTGTATACATGTTAATGAAGTCCTGATACTGTGGTCTGCGAAAGTCGTTTACGTATGTACCTTTTTATACAAGCGTACTATCTGCTTGCTGCACTGAGCACATTCACCAGTGCAGCCTTATTTCTAGAACAATTTAATCTATCTCAGGCACAATAGTGTTAATGTAGGACATCACATCACCAAACATTTTTACAAGTTCAGTTATGTTCACCTGTGGGAGTACTGCTGTTTGGCTATGGTTTGCATGGAATAAATAAATCAATAAATAAGAAATGCTTTCTTAAAGCAGTAGTTAACAAGCTTTTAACCGTCACTGGGGACTGTGGCCGCAATCAAAGGCCAACATTTGAATAAAGATGAAGAGCTCTGTTCAACAGACCTGAGGTGAACAAGAGTGAACAGGGTGATGCTTTGCAGGAGAATGTGGATGTTACCCAGTGTCCCAGTTGTGCTCCAGGAGGGTGATCAGAGTTTGCCTCTGCTGGAGTTTGATGTGGGCGGGTAGCTGATCTGCCGTGGCAAGAGAGTGGAACTCCTCACACTGCTGATCCTCAATGACATAAACTCCATCTGCAGGCTTAGGCCACAGCTCGCTCTCTGCAGCCCACGGGCTAGACGACTGAGAGAGATAGAGAGAGAGAGAGAGAGAGAGAGAGAGAGAGAGAGA
>JAILXH010247585.1:6944-21593 GCA_023558415.1 Piaractus mesopotamicus
ACAAGTTATGTGCGATACTCAGCTGTACTGTTGTATTTGGTGCATTCCATTAAATTGAATTAAAGTGATGAATTATTTTTGGTGAAAAAAAGCTTTTTGTATTCATTTTATTTGGTTTCTTACCAGATTTAAAAGAAGTCTACCAGATTTATCAAGAGCAGTTGTAAATGGTTATATAATGGTATACTGTAGTGGCATGTTTGCATTTAATTTATTTGAGTTTGGTTTGAAGCAGTTCATCACTGGCTGTATGATGGTTAAATGTAGTGTTTTAAGCTCAGAAGTGGGTTTACAGCACTGATACGTCAGAGCATTCGGGTCTGGGTGAGGTGCTGTGTTAATCTTGGGTACTAGAGCACGCTGGGCTGCACTGAATGGGGGGATAAATGAAGTTTATTTAGTTTGGGGAGACTGCTGAGGGAGGACTAGTGAAAGGGACAGGGCTCATTACTAGCAGCTGACGGACTTTGAGCCTGCCTGTGAGGATAATGTTGAGAATGAAATGTTGGGCTGCAGAGTGGAGGAGGGTTAGGATTTAGGGCTCATGTTCATGGTTAGTTTTATTCAGGGCTTACTGCACTTTCACACAAAGTGAAAATAGACTATAGAACAAGTAACTGATAACATCGGATTTAAATGTGCCAACAGAGTTGTGCTAGAAGAGAATAATTCAAGGGGATATGTATTTACCTAATGGTTGCTTTCCAGCCTTGAGTGAAACACTGCGTCTTTGTGTGCAGTCAGTGCGGCAACTGAACTGTGGTTTCTCTCTCTCGCTCTCTCTCACACACACACACACACACACACACACACACACACACCCCTCACCACTGCACATTCCTCTGTGTGTTGCCTTTGCCATAGCTGAGCAACTGAATGTCTGAATAGTCCCACTCAGGTATTTTTTGTGACATTAGCTCCCGTTGTAGGACTTACAGAATATACAGAATAGAATATACAGAGAGGTTTTTATGATTAGTAATAAATAAAGGTGGATGTGTTCATGCAAACTGGTGACTGAGGCCTCGCTCAGAGAAATTCATCAGCCTGTTGATCGACTAAACTTGCAGCACAGAAGGTAAGCAGAAGTCAAGTTATTTGGTGATTTCACGATTGTGACCCACACTTACAAATATGTAAAGCAAATGTAAAGACATTTTAAACAGTGAAGTGTCCTTGTTTCAGATAAATTACTTAAAACATTAATAAAGCCTATCTAAATCTAAAAAACATTACTAAGCCTGTCTGCACTGTAAAAAGTGGCTCTTCAGATCTACTTAAAAAAATACTTAATGTGGTAACAAGCAAATGAACTTTTTATTCAACTCAAAAAATACTTTGAATCATTAATTCAAAGTATTTAACTAGTTTTATTCAAAACTAAATTTGCTTGTTACCACATGAAGTAATTTAGGTAGATCTGACAAGCCTGTTTTTACAGTACTTGGTGTCAGTGCTTCAAAAATCATTTTTATGTTCATGTGTGAAACATTCTTTTTCATGAGTCATCCATTCTCCATTACAAGTTATGAACGAAAATGTACATTTTACTTGTGTGCCACAACATTCACTCACTGAACACATTTACTCCTCTCAAATATCCGCATGATTTCAGTGGCACGTATTCAGCTGGAATTTGTATCATTTGAATTTTCTGAGCTTCCTTATTTTCAAAGATATTGTAATATTGACTAATGATAAATGATACCTGATATATTGATGTTTTTATTGACTTTGATGTTACTCAAATTACAGGCTGATAATTTAATTCTCACTCTCACTCATTATCTGAGGCCGCTTATCCTCCCGAGTTGTGGGGGGTGCTGGAGCCTATTGAAAATAAATTGATCGTTAAAAAAAATGAAGTCATTAGAATGTCCTAATGTTATTACCACATTTCGTGTATTTGCTATTTCTATCCTACAAACTCAACTCATTTAAGCCATTGTCGGCCAAAATACGTGTTGACACATTTCAGTGGTTAAATTCATCTTTTCTTATGTTTGGTTTTGAAAAAAGAGAAAAAGTTTAATTTTTATCAGTTACAATGGTCAAAAGCACCCCAATCATCCATTTTGCAAAGTTAAGTTTGTGTTAGTTACTTAACTGTCCATTATTAGTCTAGTGTGTGCTTAAAAAATGTTAAATGTTATATTTTTGGAACAGGCATTAATGTTTTAATGGGATTTTGTCAGACATTCCTGCTCTAATCCCATCCAGTCTGAAACTGCTGGACGTACAATATGATTTTCCTTTTGTTTTGCCACCAATGAGCTTTGTTGAATAATGTAACTGTTTTCTTTAATTGTGAGTATGATTTCTCCAGATGAGACAGCAAGAATGGATGAGCAGATAATCCTGTTTTCTAAATGAGTTTGCTTCACAACTCACTTGCTAAATTTTCCCATTTTAGGGAGGTGAAGCGCACAGCCACTGGAATGTGAGTTTTGCAGCAGCATAAGTAAACTGAATTTAGGCTATAGAGGATTAAACAACTTTTCTATAGCTATAGCTGAGATACACCGTACAAAACCCATTAGAAACAAAAATCAAGAATATGTCAAAGAATGAGAATAAGTTTCATGCTTCTGTGTAGTACATGCAGGTCAAGATGTGCAGACTGCTTATGTGGCCATTTGCATTACTGCTTCTCCTCCGCATCCATGAAGTGAAGTCAGGGAAGTGCACCAAATTCTGCATATGTGACAGTATCCAGCTTACAGTGGCTTGTGTCAACAAGAACCTAACTGAGATTCCACCTACCATTGATGAGGTACATTAATTCTGTCTCACTTGTAAACTTAAAATATCATTAAACTGTAAGTTGAATAGGCCTCAAGAAATGATTAACCTATATACAGTGCTAAAGCTATGACTGTGTCACTCTATCCAGATCACAGTGAAGCTGGACCTGAGAGGTAATAACCTGCAGGAGCTTCCCACAGGCGCCTTCACACATACACCTTACCTCACTCACTTGTCCCTCCAACGCAGTAAAATCCATAAAGTGCGAGAAGGAGCCTTCCGCAGTCTGGGCCGCTTGGTCTTCCTCAACTTGGCCTACAACAACATTGAGATCCTCTATCAGGTGAAGCCTTATTCATATACAAGACCTAATTCATTCATGTGTAGACTGTATTTCTTTAGCACTATTAGGCTCTGTCCATATTCAGTGTAATTATAAAGCTCAGTTCTACAATTCATCTGGATCACAGGAGTCATTTGACGGGCTGTCCTCCCTGAAGCAGCTGCTCCTTGACCACAACAGAATAGAGGAAATCCAGCCCGGTGCTTTCTCACAGTTGGGCTTTCTTAACCTCCTCTCTCTCACCCACAATCAACTGGTATACATACCAAACATGGCTTTTCAGGGACTGCAGAACATCAAGTGGTTGCGGCTCAGTCACAACGCTCTCAATAACCTTGACATTGAGGCTTTTGCTGGCCTCTTCACTCTCACCCGTATCAGCCTTGATAACAACGAGCTGCAGTTTTTTCCCACTGAAACCATGACCAGGTAAGATCAGATCTGTTACACTTAGAGTTGCCAGTGTAATATCTGGTCAACAGCAGTCATATGGTTGTTCCATTGATGGAGTGGAGAGTGGCTCACAAACAGCAGCAACAGATGATCTACAGTCAGAAACTGTATGCCTACAAAATGTACTTTCTACTATGGTAGATATACCTGATAAATTGGTAAATGAGTGCAGGTACAAGGTACCTAAAAATATGGCAACTTGGTGTATGTGCTGTCACCTTTGAAGGATGGCCTTGTAAACTCTGCAAAATGCTTAGCAAAAGTTGAGAATGGCTAGAATATACAGTGCAGGGCAAAAGTCAGAGAACATCCTACATTTTTTTTTAAATTTACAGTCAAAACTGACATTAAGTACAAGTTATTTATTTTTCAGCCAGAGGTGTAGTGAAGGGGTGGTCAGGAGTGGCCAGTGCCACCCTAGAATGAAGCAGTGAAAATCTGCTATAGAGTAGTTATTATCAGTTATATTAGTATATTAGATGGGTTAATTGGCTGACCAAACAGGTGAGTGAATGTGCACTGGGTCCTTTCAGCAGTGCAGCTTTGTTAGCTACATCATGAAGTAGGCAATTTATTGGTAAGATAACTACAAAAAATTAGTTAGCTATAATTGTTTATCATGCTAACTGATTTCTTTTAACAGTTGAATACATGCATGTGTTTTAGGTTAACTTATACAGTGCTGTCTGGCTAGCTTTCTAATCATTAGACTAAATTAACTCCTAAATAAATAATGTGTATGGTGTGTCTATATGAAATGTTTTTCACTGAAAAAAAAATTATTTACTTGATTCAAATACATAATTTCCTCATGAATTACTAAAATCTGTTACATCACCACACTTTTATCTCTTAGTTTACTTTGAGCAATAATTGTATAGACATTCAGGTGGCAATATGAACAGATTTAGTTTGTACAGAGAAAAACTGAAGCATCACTTTTTGTGTAATTTTAATACAGTAACGATATTTTTAGTTTTTCTTTTTTTTTTTTTATTGTGCCAATGTGCCACCACAATAAAATCTGTGAGTCTTACCTGGCCACCCCATTCTAAAAGTTCAGCTAGGCCCCTGTTTTCAGCACCAGGAAAAAAGGGAGAAACATTTTTAACACAACATTACACAAAAGCCTTAATAACTAAATATAATGTCAGAATAGTCAGTATTTAATGTGTCCAGACTTTGTCTTTATTACAGCTTCTATTCTTTTCAAGAGACTTGCTTTCAGTTTTTCAAAGAAATCTGCAGGGATGTTTCTCCACACCTCCAAAGTTCAGTCTTAGAAGTTGGTTGAATTTTCTTCTTCTCACAATCCAAGTAATCTCAAACACATTCAGTGGTGTTGAAGTCTGGACTCTAGACAGGCCATTGTTTTGAGAACACCAGCAGCTTCTTTGTTTGCATAGCAGTTTTTCTCAGTAACAGCTTCTTGACAGCTCCCCATCTTTTCAGACCCATAACACTGAGTTGTCTTCTCACAGTGGAAGGATGGACAGAAACACCTGTGGTTTTTGTCAGAAATGAAGCAAGAGTGGAACTTGAAGTCTTAACAGACTGTTTATCTGATGTTTATCAGGTCTTGTATGATTGTTAGGTGTCCCATTTTTTCTATATCTTTTAGTCATATTTTTTCCTCCACTTTAGTTTTGGAAAATCCTGGTTTTTTTATTTTTTAACTACCTCGTACAAGTGGAATATCTTATATTTATATATGTTTTACATATCCTGAAACTAACTTGTACTTAATGTTTTTACTGGAATGTTAATAAATGAAGTGTTAGTGTTTCTAACTTTTGCACAGTACTGTACATCTAATATATCAATCCACAGCTAAGGCTGTGAAGGGATGAATTAATGCTTTCAAAAAGAGACTGAAAACTAATGAGACTTCATCGTTTTCTTTTTTCATTCTATTTTCCTCCCCACATCTTAGGCTTCCTGAGGTGACTCGCCTAGACATGAGTTACAATCCCATGACCTATCTTGGAGAGGAGGCAGTGTCTATGGCCAAGCTCACACACCTGTTTCTGGATCACAATTCTCTGCAGGATTTCTCCAACATGGCTGTTTTGCTTTCTCCCCATCTCACTCACCTGGACCTCAGCCACAATCAGTTGCGTGTCCTGCAGCCTCTTGCTCCTGGCTCACCCAAACTTACTCGCCTCAGTCTGGCAGGCAACCCCATCTACTGCAGCTGTTACCTACGTCCACTGCGAGAGTGGGCAATGCGGGAGCGTGTGCGTCTTATAGGAGCTTGCGGAGGTCCATCGCACCTGTCCGAGGAGAGCCTGGAAGCAGTGCAGCCTGCAGAGCTCCGCTGTGAGAGCCAAGAGGCAATGCTGAAAGCTGAGCTGGAAGAACAACGCAGACTCCCAGTGCCACCCACAACCCCACCTCCTGACAAGTGTCCAACGAATTGTGTCTGTGAGGTAAGTATAAATCAGAATCAGAATCTCTTTACTGACCAAGTACATAAGGAATTTGACTTGGTGAAATTTGTGCATAAGGGTACAAAACGAAATACAAAGATTAATAATAATACAAATAAATGCAATACACAGCCACAGAAGGTATCACAAAATATTTGTATCCACTTATGACTAATATACACAAAATAAAATGGACAGGGTATTTGCAACAGGATGAATCAGGTGGGATGTGATTTTACAAGCAGGGCATTACAAATGTGCCAAGCAGGATGTGCAAAATATACAAAATATGGAATAAACAAAATGGCCAAAGTTTGTGGCCAAGAAAAACCTGAAAAGATTAAATAGTTTTACAGTGAAGTGTCAGAATTTAACACTTAACAAACTGTTTGAAAGGAAATGAAATTGAGAAAGAGTGATTGAAAACACTGTTTGTTCATTTTTCTCTTCTGCACCAGTCAGCACAGACACGTTCAAACAGTTTGAGCAGCAGCAGATCAACAGTAGAAGAAAAAAAGTCGGCCATATGGAACTATTTCATGGTTTTACGAAGGACGTTAGACAAGCAATATAAAATCACTGTTTATGCTAAGTATTAAGAGAGGGTACGAAGCTCAAGAATGTCTTCACTGCAGGTTTCATAACACTTGAAAGCACAACATCCTGCTTGATATACACAATACAGCAAAACAACTGAAGTAGCAGGAAAAGTCCCTACAAGCACACCAACACAATTTATTTGCAGTTCAGTTTTGATTTTACCAAAATTATTTTTTGATTAATTCACACTGTTTCTTGCTCTTAGTGATTGAAAGTTTTCTTCATGTAATTCTTCCAATAATATGCTTCATAAAAGTCACATAGATCAAATGATTTTTTAAAAATTCTTTTATTTATGTATTTTTTGGCTGCTCCACAGTCCCCCAAGCAGGACTGCTGTGTAATGAACTCATGCTTTAGAGGACCCTCTTAAAAACCCTATAAACTCTGAAGTGAGTTGTTGCAAGCCTCCTAAATGCAAATGTGTTAAAACTGTATTGAATTTAGTTTTTGCCTAACCCTGGAACACAGTTAGGCAGTGTTTTTCATTTCAGCTGTTTGTTTTTTTCAGTTAAAGTGGGACAATGCTTTAAACTTATGGGAAAACTGTACATACACATATTGTCAAATACATGTGGCCCTACATTTGCTAAAACCACCATACAAGAAGATGAAGATATACTAACAAATATTTTCTATAAATAAATTTGACACATCTCAATAACTAAATCTTATTGTTTATACTATACAGTGAGTAGTTGTGATTTTCGGTTAATGACATGCATGTACTGTCATGCAAGAGTTCAGTACCACACCAAAACTAAGCTGATTGCTTCTTATTCCTCTTATATTCTTCTACAAAAAGTAAAAAAATAACTGTACTCTATATACTGCCTTTTCTAAATATAACATGAACTGAATATAAATAATTAATTTTGGTTTTCTGAAAACATATACCACATATTTTTTACATCCCATCCCTGATCATGACTGTATACCGAGGCATGAAGGTGCCATTTTTCCTATCAGTTAATCACTGTTTAATGTAATATTTAAAATCTCACATTTTGACCATAGGCTGAGAACCATCACTCATCCTGCGAGAACCGAGGCCACACAAAAATTCCTCGAGGCTTCTCTCCAGACACCCGTTTGCTGGACTTGCGTGGCAACCACTTCCACTACATCCCTACAAACAGTTTCCCAGGTGTGCCAGAGGTTGTTTCCCTTCACCTGCAGCGCTGCAAGATCCATGAGGTGGAAGATGGTGCCTTCAGTGGTATGAAGGGCCTGGTCTACCTCTACCTGTCGGAGAATGACCTCACGTCACTAAGTCCAAATGCCTTCAAGGGACTCCCCCAGCTCACGTACCTTCATTTAGAGAATAACCGCTTTACCCAGTTTCCCAAAGGCGCTTTCAAGTTGCTGCCTGGCTTACTGGCTCTCCATTTGGAAAACAACGCCATCACTAAGCTTGAAACAAGGATCCTAATGGGTGCTGAGAAACTGAGGGGTCTCTTTCTCACCTCCAACGCTATTACCAACATTGCTCCCAGGGCCTTTGACCCAGCACCCGACCTTGACACACTGCACTTAGGCAGCAACAAACTTAAGGAGGTGCCAACTAATGCCCTCTCTAAGACCAGTAGCTTGGCAGAGCTTCGACTGTCCTACAATTCTATTCGCTGGGTTGAGTCAGAAGCTTTTTTGCCAATCGCAACCTCTCTGAAACATCTTTATCTTGATAACATGGGTTTAGAAAAGGTAAGACTTAATAATGAACACAGTCAATCCGATAAAATTCATGCTGTATTATGTACGATGACTGTGAAATGGTGATAAATTGTATTGCAACAGATTTTTAAAAACACTCATTTCCTCTGACTTTTAAGACATACCTTCCTCTACTCAAATCTAATGTAAATGCATCAGAGTTGCTTATTTGAGAAGGATTGTGTACAGCAGTTTTTCTCCAGAGACACATTACAGACATTTGCCATTTGGAGTTTCTTTATAATTGATAGGTTTATACATCAAACCACTCAAATATTTGAGTGGTTTGATGTATAATGCCTGATGTGATCTTTATTGAGTGAGATTTGTTCAGTGGTGGTGATAGTAACCAGACACCTGAAGAGTTTAATGCCTATTGTTTTACGATAGTTTTGAGACAAACTTTTGACACGTTTTAAATCCATTTATGGGATTGACATAAGGCAAAACAGTTACCAAAGGAAACCTATTTTTCAGATTTACTATACTTTATCAACATTACATATTAATACAAGTACAGTGATAAAGTACAATCACAAAGTATTTTCCACCTCTGCTATTGGCAGACGGTTTTATCCAGTTTTTAACCTCCATGTCTGCAGATGTCCAAAGATTCGCTTGCTGGTCTTGGGTCTGGCTTGCGGAGTCTTTACCTGGAGGGAAACCAGCTTGAGGATGTGCCTGACTTAAGTCCACTCACTGGGCTTGAGGCCATTAATCTGGCAGAGAATCCACTCCTGTGTGACTGCCCTCTCCTGCCTCTGCGCAAGTAAGTCTGCTGCGTACTCTTGCTAGCTGGCTTCACATAACATTGGGTTCACTAATTCCCTTTTATGTTTTAAATGTGTAAAATTTAGTATAAATGCAATTTTGGAAACTTTAGATCTGCTGAAACATGTCACAGTGGCTCAATTTGATCTTAGATCACACCCATAATTTGTTTCAAATATTCTGTCTCCACTGCAAAAATGCCCTACGCTACTCAGTTCTCAGGAAAACGAAAAAAAACTGTCCATGGTTTGGTCCAAACAGCGTGTTGCTGTTGTGCTGACTGTGTGAAGTTACAAAAAAAAAAAAAAAAAAAAAACTTAAAGGAACAGGTGCAGACAACGCTCATTAGCAATTGTAAATAACTGCAATATGAGCACTAAATTATAATCCAGACATGAATTTCACTTTTTTTTTTAAATCTGAGAATCATGTCAGCTCGCAAGGGTGGTGGTCATTTACAAAAGGACTGTCATCCCTGTAGCTTATTTCTCATTGGTGAAACTGAGGGTCTAACAACTTCCTTTGTTATAACTCTCCAACTCCCTGACTGTGATTTGAGGCACGTGTTTAATACTTCGTTTTGCCTCTCTACAGATGGATAGAGCGGGTGAACCTGAAGGTCAGAGCCACCTGTGCTTACCCACCTGAGCTCAGAGGCCAGAGAGTTAAGGACGTCCATGTCTTTAAGAGCTGTCCAGGAGAAAGGCCTCCTCCCACACCGAGCCCAAAGATCTCAAAAGCCCCGAAAGCTACAAAATCCAAACCTGCCCTCATTAGTACCCCAAAGCTGATCAAAGTGGCCAAAGCTAAAGCCAAACCACACAAGAATGTAAAACCCCATTCAGTCCAGAAATCCACTGCCAAGAAACGCAAGTCAGTGTAATCCAGCACCATTTACACCACCAATGCTCCACTAATGTAGAAATGTATCTAGATACAAGTCTTTAAAAGCATTTCACTTAGGTCTGCAGGAAATATGCTCCTGTATCTAATAAGACATTCCAGTTTGGGTGACCAATATGATTATACTCAGAACTAGTTCACTGGATTGAAATAGCAAGTTAGAACTAAGTGATCTGGTGATATTCTTGTTTTATTGTGTTTCAGCACTTAATATTTTTCTACAGTATCTCTTTTACCTTCTAAAATAAGGCTGTGTATTTTTCCCTATGCGTTGTGTTCATTCTGTTTACTGAGTATTGTCTATACTGCACTGCACAATTAAACTCGGCTGAAAATAATGACAATAAAAAAAGGACTGATGGACCTCATTTTAATACTGTACATGGAAATGGAGATAATCAGTAGTCGGCTGGAAAAAGAACAAGTTTACAATATTAAACATAACACAAAACCATATTATTTACCAAGTGTTTCCTTTTTTGTAGTTCAGAATTGTGTCCATCAGCAGACAGAACTGTTCTGAGGTAATTTCCTGTGTGCTGGAGTCCTGTGTTTCATGGTGTGCCTTCTTGTTTGAGTGAGGCAAGCGGGGTGAGGGTGCCGTAGATGTCAGGGTCCGCCATGTTATGAGTTATAGGTGTCTCCATCTCAATTTCCTCTACTTTCACTTTGACTGAAATGACTGTACAAAAAAAAGAGGGTTATTTTAGGATCTACAGACAGGATAACACCAAACTGGATGATGATGTGTAATGCACTGATTAGGAATTAGCAATACGGTAAAATATAATATCACAATGCTTAAAGAATTCAGAATGCATATAATGACATTTCTTTTTTCTAAGGTTTGATAAGTTAAAAACGAACACTACGCACCAGCAGGGGCATATTAAAAACATGCTGTCAAACATGACAGTGTATCACTATATCCCATCAAACAGCTTCAAACTCAGCAATAAAGTAAAAGCTTATACAAAAGCACTGAAAAGCATTTTTAATCCAGCTGTTTAGTGTTCTTTAAAAAGGAATTCCAGATTTCTGAATAGTTCAGATGTAAAGTTAATAGGTAGTTTGAAGTGCAATGCCCCGTTCTAGAGAAACATGCAGAGTCAGAATTGTTTACAGTGGTATTGATAGGACCTAGATATCTGAAAAGGTTAATGCTGAAAACTACTTTACAGAAAGCTATTACATGAGGACGCTGCTTGATGCCTGAATTTTGTTTTACAGTTGTTTTGCGATAAGCTTTTAGCTTAAAAACTATTGTTTTTTTCTTTTAAAATCCATTCATGATGGAGAGGTGCAGGGCCTTGTGAGGCTCCAAACAAAACTCATTCTTTCAGATTTACCACCATTTTATCATTATCAACATTGCATATAAAAACCCAGAAGCCACAAGACCATATTATCATATTGCCCATCCCTAACACTACTAAGAAAAGAAAAAAGCACATTTATTCCAGAAAAAAAAAAAAATAAAAAAAAAAAAAAGTGCTGGTACATACTCTCTTCTTCTGGCTCAGTCTTTAGTTGAGTGATTACTGGCATGGTTGGCGTCGTGGTAGGAATGTCTTTGGACACAGATGGCACCTCTTGGGGATGACTAGATGCAGGATGCTCATCTGACTGTACTTGACCACCTTGCTGAGTGGCTTTTGAAGCATCATCACCCGTTTTTTTCCTCCCAGTTCTTCTCCCTGAAATGCCAAAAAATGTAAATTGATCAAAAGGGCCAGAGATGGAATAAAAAAGAAACTACAAGAATATGAAGAAGAATATGTTCAAACATAATACAGATGAAACATTATTAAAATAATGATAACTGTGTCCAACAAAAAAGTACAGAAAAAGCAATACAGCTAAGAGGAGCAATCAGTAACAAGAAATTAAACATACTCCTTTTACCCATCCATTTTTTGCTTGGGTTTGGACGCTCCTTTGGTTCTGAGAAAAAGAAAAAAAATAAATAAATTGTTGATAAAACACATAATACACCGAAAAAGCAAGTGTAGCTGCCTCATAGATGTAGAAAACACTAATTAATACCAGCGAGATGACTATTAATCGGCTGATATTCAAACTATTTTAAAAATCTCTAAGAGACTGACTACCAAAATGCTTCTGAGATGCTTGTTTAAACTTTCTGTTTACTTTGGGAACACAAACATGATAGAACAGTGATCGCCATGACACTTAATACTTTCTCTGTACCTGGGCCAATGGGAGGCTGAAGCTGATAACCGGTGAGCTCACACCAGCCCACAGGGTAGATATCAGGGGACTCGCAGTTGACCCACTGGTCAAATTCTGACTCCCAGCCATCAAAGTGCAGCAAGAGTAGCCGGCCCACGCAGCGCTGCACAGTGGCCACACAAACCAGCCGAGGCTCCATCAGGTCCACTGCCTCCAGCTTCATGCCTGGGGCAAAGCCGTGGCCCACAGGATCCTGGAGGGCATGAGACAAGTGTTAGCTACCAAACTGTGTACAGTCAGATTTAAGCAATTAAATCTGAAACTGTGAGTAAAGAAAAATAGAGATAACATAAAACTTTACAGTGTTGAATAATCTGCGTGGAGCAGCCACGGATCTAGTTTCTTCCAAATACTTTGGCCATGTGAATGTTGCCTGATCATAGCCTAGTGAAGAAGGAAACAATTTCACTTCATTATATACACAATACATATGACATATGCATTTTATAGAAAAGTACAGTTACATGCCAAAATTTTAAAGAGTTGGTAAAATGTAAATTTTCCAAGGAAAAATAGGTATATGTGCGTTTTCATGTACAATTACTGTAATTGTGCTGATTCTAACACATAAATAAAAAATAAAACAAAAAAATCTGGCCTGTTTCAAAGTTATGGCACATCTTATGTTTTTTTTTTTTCCCCCAAATATGTTGAACAAATAAAAAGAAATTGTGCACTAAAATAAGACAAAACAAGAAAAAAAAAACCAAAAAAAAAAAAACAACATCTTGTGTTCACTTTTGTGAGCTTTCACTTAGGAACTCAACAAAATATTTAAACTTCTACATATTCAAACTTTGCATTTGACTGTATAGAGTCACATATTCTTGAAGCGGAAGTGAAGAAAGAGAATTAAAAAAACCATCACATACCAGGGGGCAGAGTGAGGGGTATGTCATTGTTTTGACAGTACCCTGGAGGTAATATAGCATGTGAGCTGGCATGGTAGCAAAACCAGTCTGAGCCATCACCGATCTCCACACCATCAATACCAACCATGAGGTAGCCATCTAAAAGGACCTGAAAGACCAGAGAAAAGTGAGATCAATGCTTCAACAGGTGCAATCAATGTAAAGGTTAAAGGATGCTCTAATGTCATAGTCCATGACTACAACACCAACATGCACAAATGTGCTGTACCTTTCGAACAGATGCTACACAGATGTTCCCTAGGTTCAGCGGATCAATTGCCTCCAGCTTCATTCCCTCTTCAAAAAAACCTCCCTCCATATAAACAGTTCTTAACTATGAAAAATAGCAGTAAAACATGGTTTAGTGATTAAGAACTATTAAAACATCAAAACATCAAAGGGATAAGTCAAAATAGGTGCTACCAAGGGGACAGTCACTGACCTTCTTGAACTGTCTTGGCACACTGTCACAGAATACCTTGCGGAATGTTGGATGACTGCTCATGTCAACAGATTTATCTGTGAGGAGAGATTGCATGCATCTATATAGGGCTGAAAGATGAATCGTTTTCTTATCGAAATTGTACTTTGAAAGACTCCAAGTTGCAAACAGCAAGAGCCACAAATTTGATTATAGCCTATATTACTAACAATGCTGTCTTAAAAGTTTTTCAGTGTGGAAATTTAATCTAATAACTTGGAGGTTATGAACTGCCTGTAGATGAGTTTGATCAACCAGTTATCTGGCAGTCTGGCATACTATGTTCAGTTCTCAAGCTCTGAGCCACAAAAAGTGGATATGATGGGCTTCATGGCCAAAAAAAGACCTGGACATCTATAATCACAATTTAAACTGCAACTGCAATATTGGTCAGGAAAATCTTAATTAGATATTTTGCCCAAATCGTTCAGCCCTACCTCTATATTTTCTTTGGTTGTTTGTGTTTGTACTGTGTTTCTCTAACTATAATGACCAAAACCTTTAACCGCAGAGCTGTTTAGTATCATGTATTATAATCAGTCCAAATTAATGAGTCAAATTACAACAGCACATTTGGGCTTTAAATAAATAAATGTCTGAGTGTGTTACAAATTCGTGGTCAAAACTGTATATAACAGGAAGACAACTGAAATAAATTGTTCTGTGCTAGGCAAAGAACAAATCAAAACAAACTCTACTTACATTTATTACATATTTATACATCAAATTTATAAGCAAAATGCTACTCAATCCATTGTCCCTTCTTACCTGTTTCCTTAATCAGATGCCCCACTCTTACTGACCAGTTTATGGGGTGCATAAGGGGGCTCCACATGTGACACCAGAAGTCTGAGAGCACCTCGCCAGTGGGTCCCAGTCCTGCATCTTCATAGATAAGTCTTAGGCGGCCCCCAATGACAGTGTCCACCACTGCTGTACGTGTACGGCTAACTAGGGAACGATCCACCACTTCCACACGGACACCCTGTCTGAAAGGGTATTTCATACTTTCTGCCAACTGAGAGAGAGAGAGAGAGAGAGAGAGAG
>JAILXH010247593.1:1158-11721 GCA_023558415.1 Piaractus mesopotamicus
TCTGTATCAAAACCTCAAAATAGTTAAATATTTTGTGGAACACATTTTGTCTTCAAACAGGCTGATACTCCCAATGTGTCAGCACAAGTTATAAAATAATTAAGACATAGTTGAACAGTTGAACATAACATTATTAAAAGATTCAGAGAGTTCAGAGAAATCTGTGTGTGTAAAGGGCAAGACCAAAAACCAATGCTGAATGTCCATGACACTCGATTACCTCAGATGGCACTGCATTAAAAATCAACATCTTTCCCTAATGAATATAACCACATGTGCTCAGGAATACTTCAGAAAACCCTTGTCAGTAAACACAGTTTGTCACTGCATCTATAAATGCAAGTTAAGACTCAACTATTAAAAGCAGAAGCCGTATATCAACAACATCCAGAAACGCCTCTGACTTCTCTGGGCTAAGAGCTCATCTGAGATGCACTGACGCAAAGTGGAAACGTGTAATTTGGTCAGATGAGTCCACCTTTCAATTTGTACTCTCTGGGCCAGGGAGGACTGTTACCAGTGCAGAGTTCAAAAGTCAGCATCTGTCATGGTGTGGGAGTGTGTTAGAGCCTGTGGTATGGGTAAATTGCATATCTATTAAGGCACCATTTATGCTGGGGGGTACATACCCATTTTGGAGCAACATATGCTGCCATCTAGACAACGTCTTTTTCACAGACGTCCCTGCTTGTTTCAGCAAGACAATGCCCAGCCACATTCTGCACGTGTTACAACAGGGGGCTTTGTGATAAGAGAGAGTGTGGTCCAGACCCGTCTCCTAATGAAAACGAGTGGCATATTATGAAGAGCAATCTACAACAAAGGCCCTGGACTGCTGAGCAGCTAAAGTGTTATAATAAGCAAGCCTGGGGAAAAAATTCACTTTCAAAACTTTTACTGTATGAAGTTAATTAGTTGAAATATCTTGTCTTTGCACTGTTTGAAACTGAATATGGGTCAAAAAGGATTTGATAATCATTGATTGCCTTTATTCACGTTTTTTCCTACTGTCACAACTTCTTTGGAATTGGGCTTGTATATATCAATTTTCATATATCTCTAAATAGCTAATTAACCCTTGCCTTGAAGCACCCCTTTGAATTATTCTTTACTCGTATCTCAAACAAGTGGAGATATTGTTGAAAATGCCCTTTTTAGTTAAGATTAAGATTATTAGGATTAAAATTGAATTAAAATTATTGTCTTTTTTTCTGTGGAAAGAAAACAATCTTTTACATTTGTACCTTTTTTTTGAAATCAAACAAAAAAAGTCTAAAATGCAGACCAGATCATACAGAATGTACATCCAACGCAAATATAATTAATTGTGTAACTACCTATATAATTACTTATGTAATTGGGTAGTTATCTACACAATTAATTACATTAATTTACATTTACTTGTGTCCTTATGTAATTCTATTTAAAAAGTACAGCTGAATGACAGTAAAAAGTTCTAAGGGTTAATTAATGGCCTGCTCTTGCAATCTTCTTTTGTGCTCTCACTAATCAGTAAACGACTTTTCTTGACCCCTCCAGGGAGATTCTGGCAGCCCCCTTGTGTGCAACGGTCAACTGCAGGGTATTGTGTCCTGGGTTTATGGCCTAAAGAATAAGCCTGATGTCTATACCAAAGTTTACAACTACGTTTCCTAGATCACCAACACCATGATCAGCAGTTGGATCCTTCAGATGTTGCATTTCATGCTATCACTCAGTAATTTCCACATTATCTCAAAAAACATTAAATTTTCTAGCCAAAGAAGTAAAATATGTGTGAATGTATTTAATCACTTGAATCCCCACGGATGGATCACGGTCTCCCCACACTGTGATAGAAATACAACAAAGTACAAAAACAATTAGACTTGCAAAATTATGTGCACTAACCAAAATGATTAATTTTCATTTCATTTCAAATCTGTTCACAATTAAATTTTATTACATATAAGGGCTATTTGTCCATTTCATTTTGGCATCTACAGTGGACTGTCTTTGAGCTGCCTTGGGCCATACGGTCTGAGGCTCCTGCCAGCCAGAGGCCCCTGGGCACTGGCCCAACTTTGATTTAAATCCATATTCCTGTGCATAGACTCATGGGAAATGCAGTCCATATACAGTCAGCATCTTTAAGTGTTCCTTTACTTTACCTGACTGAGCCATTACCACTTTTCTAATGTTCAAGACTGTCAAAGATGCTTCATTAAACCTAGACAAAAAAGCACTTCTAACAGCTACACTGATCTGAGATCTGTAAATGTAAACAGTGAAAAGGCCTAATATTAAAATGGCTTTGAGCATCAAAGTGTGAGTGTAAGTATTACGGGTCAGACAATCTGTTCTAGAGGAAAGCCAATAGCGTTGATCCCAAAGTAGCCTAAACTATCTGCATTACTGCAAATACTATACACGCTGACCAAGAGGGCTCTTGCATGGTCTAATGTCAAAAGGGCAGAGGCTTTTTTGTTTATTTTCCCTTTGAAACGCTGATATTAAACCTATTACTAAAAAAATTTAAACACGTAACACAGTGCTTTTAACGCCTTTACATGCACTTGGATAGTGAGTTAACAGAAAAACTCTGGGTCTGCATTAAGTCAAGCAATAATCAGACCTCTGCTTTGCAACCCTCCAATAAACTCGCAGAACAAGATGGACGAGACATAAAATTCAAACTTCATACCGTGGCTTCTTTTTTTTTAAAGTCACCTTAAAGGCAAAAATGAATCACCATCAACTAGAAGATGAAGAATACTCAGTTTCTTCTGTTCGTCTAGCATGTAATCAGTTTCACCATCACAAAAATGTCGGTTACATTTCTGGACGTGCGCAGACTAAGAAAAGTAAAAGAAATCAGAGTAAGAGTACACATGCGCTGAAAACCCAGATACTGAGCTAAAATTTCGTATTTCTCGAAATCTGATAATGCTTAATCCAATCAGAGTCCAAGAAGCTTAATCCAAGAAATCAGAGTACGCAGTTTACATGAACAACTGGATAACAGCCGAAATCTGATAATGATCGAATTATTGGTGTGCATGTAAACACACTCATTGTGTAGCTGCAGGGTAGTTTAAGAGAGAAGGACAGCTGCAGATGATGTAGGACACGTGTCAGGCTCTAGTCCCTGCGGGCCAAAACACTGCAGACTTCTGTCTTATTAAACACACCTGATTCAGCTCATCAGCTAATTAGCAAGGACTTCATGAACTGAATTCATGCGCTAGATGAGGGTCGACGCTAATCTTCGCAGCACTTTGGCCCATTTTTTAAGGCTCATTTTTCATACATGAATATTGAAGTAGGAGAACGCAAAAACACTTTTAATTGTATTAGCCAATCAGAAGCCAGCACCCTGCTCTTATGTTTACGCAAGTAGCGCAGCAAGTCAGTATTCGTTGTCGCAGGCTGCAGTGGTAGTTGGGGTGCTGGAGCTAGACGGTCCGTTGTTGTACGTTTCATTAGCAAAGTCTTAACTGAAGAGTCTAAACGAAACCCCCTTTGTCGTGTGAATGTCCTGCACACGCCGTTCCCTCACACTCTCTCAGGAAAGGGCAGTTTACAAGAGCCAGGGGTACAGTCAGGCACGTCAACGGCCCCGTCATTTTGGGCCGGTCAACATCGCTGCTGGACTGCATTCAGTACCATTACAGTACCATTACGGCAGTTTAATAAAGATACTGTCCAAAATTATACTATTTCAATAATATTGCTCTCAGAAAGTGGAATAGGATTATATAACGGAGGGAACGCAGTGATCCACACTCATGTTTGTGTGATGCGTATTGTCTGTGATGTTTATGCAGATATGGTTGTGAGGTTGGTGATGCACAGAGAACCTGTTGATGTGATTGTTTTTCCTCTGGTTTTATATTAAGCGTTTTTCGTTTAATAGTCTATTCAGGGGGTCTTAACTTTATGTAGTAGTTATTTATTTATAATGATGGTTAATGCTTTGTGGCTCAGTAAGTCATAGCGATTCTTACATCTGTCAAACCTAAAAATGATTAATTTCTACATGCAATATGCAAGCATTTATAATTAATTTTTCAGGAGTATTTTGGAATTTTTTACACTGCTTCTCTGTCAAATACTTGGATAACTGGAAATAGTTATAGCAAATCTATTATTTTTACGATAAAGAGACATAACTGTCCTTATTCAGGAAAAAAGAATGAAGGAAATTGGATCGGATTAGTTCCTGTTGAGAAAAAAGAGGGTCACACACCATTCATCAAGTGAAATATTATAATAATAATAATAATAATAATAATAATAATAATATAATAATTCTGCTTAGTTCAGTCATTCTGTAAGCAGTTAATTAAAGTTATTAAAAATCTTCTAGAATTAAAAAAAAAGCATATCTAAAAAACAATTTGGACCACAGCTTTGAAATTTTGCGTGACTGTATGAATCAAATGGACACTTTTGACTAAATTTGTTAACATTTTTCATAGAAGTGCTTGATGTGACCTGCCAGGTCCCATGTAAGTTGATGTGGAATGACTCACACAGTGCCATGAAAAAGTATTTGGCCCCTCCTGAGTTCCTCTATATTTGCATAAATGCTTTGTTAGCTTAATACCAGATGTCTTCCACTTTCAGCTCATCGGTCCACAGAACGTTATTCCAAAAGGCTTGAGGGTCATCAAGGTGTTTTTTTTTTGGCAAATGTGAGAGGAGCCTTTATGTTCCTCTTGGTTAGCGGTGTTTTTTCCCCCCATGGATACCATTTTTGCCCACTCTCTCTCTCTCATAGTGGAATCATAAACACTGACCTTATCTAAGGAAGCCTTCGGTTCCTTAAGACGGTCATCTGGGTTCTTTTAAAGCTTCCTGGATGAATTTTTGTTTGAAGATCTGAAGGAATGCAGCGTGATACAGAAATCAGCAGGAGGCAAATACTTTTTCACAGCACTGTTTACTAAATACAACATAATGGCGATCAAGATGATGAAGACAAATATGATCCCGATGTCCCAAAGTTACAAAATGCTTATGCAGATATTAAAATGCACATCAAATAAACATAACATTTTGTTAAACGTGATGTAAACTTAATATCGCTGTGGATTTGTTGTCTTTGTATGGCCTTCACTGGCCATCTGTCCATTCTCAAGGAAGCTAATAATTAATTTCTGGATTAATAATAATAATAAAACAACACTACCAGTATAAGAGTGGAGGCTCTAGGCAGAGCTTTCAGCTGATCATCCAGCAGTTGCTCCAATCATGAAGTGCATCATTTTACTGGCTCTCTTTGCTGCGGCATGTAAGTTTTCATATTCTCACATTTCTGTTTTCTCTATAATGTTCTATTATAGACAGAAGAGCCGAAGCTGAGTAACAGTAGGAAATGTAAAAAGCTTTAATGCTTCAGCACCATGCTGTGCTTTATATACAACATTCTCTGACTTTACTATATTAGGACATTAGGAAAAGGTTTTGTGCCCACAGTGATGATGTCTGTACTCCATGATTTGTAATTGTCCTCTCTATTTAGACAGATAGACGGACAGCTAGATTGGATCAGACTCATTTTTTCCCTCCCTCTGACATCTGATCCACAGTTTTCTGCTGATATCGGCCCGATACCTGATATCGGTGTCATCTGTGTGCTCAACAAGACTGTTCGTTTACAAATGTGTTTTGAATGCAGGTTACATAACATGTTATTCATTAACAAGCCTTAAAAAGCGTAAGTGAATACACATATATATCCATATGATTAATATACACCAATGGGCCAAAACATCATGCCTAATATACTGCTCATCCGTGTGCAGCCATAACAGCTCCGACCCACTGAGCCATGGGCTCTGCAAGACCTCTGAAGGTGCCCTGTGGTATCTGGCACCAAAACGTTGGCAGCAAGTCCTGTAAATTGTGAGGTGGAGCTTCTATGGTTTACAGTTGTTCCTCCAGCCCATCCCACGGATGCTCAATCGGATTGGAATATGGGGAATTTGGAGGCCAGGGCAGCACCTTAACCTCTTCATCATGTTCCACAACCTATTTCCAAACAGTGTGTGCAATGTGGCAGGACACATTATCCTGCTGAAAGAGGCTAGTCCAATTGGGGACAGTTACCATGGACTGATTTCCCTGTTCCTAAACAAAGTTGGTCAGCACAAAATGGTCAAGTCGACATCCACATGCATGCCTGGACCCAGAGTTTCCCAGCAAAACATTGCCCAGAGCATCATTCTCCCTCCACCAGATTGTCTTCTTCTCATAGTGTATCCTAGTGCCATCACTTCCCCAGGTAAAGGGCGCATATGTAAAAGAACAAATGGGAATCAAAAGGACTGGGTGACCTTCTTCCATTGCTCCAAAGTCCAGCTCCAATGCTTGCATGCTCATTGTAGGCGCTTTTGACAGTGGACTAAGGTTAGCATGGCCACTCTGACCGGTCTGCGGCTACCCAGCCCCACGCACAACATGGTCGGTGCACTGTGTATTGTGATACATTCCTCCTAAGCATGCATTATGCCAGCAACTGGTGCAGCCAATTGCTGTTAAAAGTCACATCATTAGTAAAAACAAGATAACTTATGTGCAGTCAATGGTTTCCAAGTCACTGTAGCATAAGTACCTGTATCTGGACTGTCCAACTCCTGGTGAGTCAGTATTGTGGCACAACCTAAACCATGAAGAGAAAAGAACTCTCCAAGCAACTCTGTGACAAGGTTGAAAAGCACCAGATACAAAAACCTTGTTCAGGTCACTTAACATCCCTTGGAGGACAGTTAAGAGTATGGCACAACTATAAATCTGCCAAGAATAGGTGGTCCACAAAAACGGAGTGACCCTGCAAGGAGACTACTGAGTGAGGCCACCAAGAAACCTATGGCTTATATTGGAGAGCCAACTGCTGCTCGGGTGCTTTACCAGTCACAGCTTTATGCAATTGACAAAAACAAAGCCACAGTTATATAACATTGACATGACCACATGGCTACAGTGTGCTAGGAGCCTTGGACGTCTCTCAAGTCAGCTGGAAGAAGGTTCTATGGTCTGAGACCAAAACTGAGCTTTTTGGACCTCGGGCTAAACATTCCAGGATGAGAACTGTAGGGTGTCTGTATGTGACCGCTTCAACAGACATGATGGAACACTGGAGCTGGACGTTTGACCAAAGATCATATACATTATAAATCAAGATAGTGCTTATGTCTTGCATCGTCCACTTCGCTCCTTTCCTGTTTCCGGTGGCGGCAGCAGCAGACTGTGCAGAAAGGCCCAGTGGCTGGCTAAACGAACCTGAAACATTTCCTTTTTCTTACAATGAGCTCAGAAAAAAACATACTTTATCCTCTCTTCACTACACAGCCACTGCCCCTGCTGACGATGATAAGATCGTCGGAGGGTACGAGTGCCCAGCACACTCATTGCCCTACATAGCGTCTCTGAATATTGGGTATCACATTTGCGGAGGCTCTCTGATTACCAGATGGTGGGTCCTGTCTGCTGCCCATTGCCACCAGTCGTAAGTAAAGTTCTTTTTAGTTAATATTTTTTTTGTTTGAATGTCCTTTCCCTCTCAATCCCGCAGCAGAAGCAACACTAACCTTCTAACTGCTGTAGGAGTACACAAGGAGGAAGATTTGCTTGAGCAGAACCTCACATTGGCAGATTTTAACTGGCGCTGTACTTAAGACATTAGATCATGTTCTTGGTCATTTTTAGCACAAGCCATTGTCATATCTTATCATTCGATGCCAAGCTTGTAACATTAGAAGAACCCTTTTTAGAATGCTTTTCAAAAAAAGTTCTATAGAGAATCATATACAACACATTCTCTATCAATCTATTTAAGAGTGTACAACCTCTGAATATGTGTACATTCACTTAAGACCCATTTCCTATCAACACCATTGTAAAGAATTATGCAGAGATTTTGAAAAAAGCAGTTAAATTGGTCCACAGAGTCTTGCAGCAATCCCTATTTTGTCGAACAAAAGCAAGTTATTAACATCCCTTATTGCCGACTTTGTTAGGCTGTTCAAAATAACAAAATTACGGAATGTGGCATTTTCTGAAAGAGATTATCAGCATTTATTGGTGGGATTTTCAGCACTGTGGTGACGCCTGACAGGTCAGAATTACTGAGGAGAACCATGGGTAGTCGATACCATACCAGAGGGGGCGCGCAAGAGCAACGAATCTCGTGCAGTCCAACCTGACCCACATGATCTATTTCTAGGGCGAGGCTGAGCCTCATCCTGCTGAAACAGATCTTGAAGAATGGTGGGGTCGATCGAAATACAGTTATTATACACACCAATCAAGAGGGCGCTTGTACCGTCTTAGGGCAAAACACGAAGGGGCTCAAGCCCGTCACTGGGGTCTGTACACTGTACACATGTCTGCTTGGCTCCTTTAATAAAGGACAACGTGGAACATGGAACACTTGCTCCACCTTGTATACAGTTATAATAATAAAGATAGTGGAAACAACATTTTACACATATTTCTTGGTTCTTGTCAAACGTTTTACAGCACAGAAATGGTCTCTAAGAAGCTCACAACTACAGCCTATAATGTAGATGGTGTGGACATGTTGTAAAACTACTCTTGCTCAACAAAACTGGGCACATGAGATTAACTCTCTTATCTTTCAATAGCTCTTTGGAGGTGCGCCTGGGTGAGCACAACATTCACGTCAACGGGGGCACCGAGCAGTTCATCTCCTCAGCCATAGTCATTCCGCACCCTGATTACGACGATGTTACCTACGACAACGACATCATGCTTATCAAGCTGAGCTCAGCTGCCACCCTGAATGACTATGTGAGCACTGTGCCTTTGCCCTCACCCTGCAACTTCCCCTCTGCTGGTACCTGGTGTCGGGTCGCCGGATGGGGAAGCACTCTCAGCAGTGGCAGTGAGTACGCTCACTTCGAATTCCCGCAATACAGAAATCATACAGTCTCACATTTTAATTATTCCAATAACCATGAGCACTAACTGTCTTTGAAAAGGCAGTGGATGTAAATTGCCCACAGCGATATCACTTCTAATTTAGTCCCTTATGTAATAAATGGAGACCACCAGAGACAAACAGCATGTGCCTGACGAATGCTGGGGAGAACAAACATAGAAAAGTTGCATAATGACAACAACCAGGAAAGGTAAACTGCAAAGGCCAGCTAGAAAGAGATGCTACATACCCACTTGAACTTTTTCCTCACAGGATTGTGCCACACTGGATCTCTCTGCTCGATGCCGGTGGGCGTTTCTGTGACTTCACTGAAATGAGGGAACCATATTAAACATCTGGGGCAGTAAACAATCTGACACGCTGCTTGCTGTTGCACAGAGGCAATGAGACTAAAATAAATTCTTGTTCTTTTCATGCTTTTATTATTTTTAGAATGCATAAGTTAGGCCCGAGACATACTTCATACAAGGATGTTTCGAGCTACGCCGGCAGGGGTTTCGCCATAGTTGCATTTAAAAACTGTGTCACGTCGCATTTCATAAATGCAACGCAAGCGCGTGCTGCATTTTGGGCATTACGGCAAGGGGAGCTATAATGACAGCCAAGCCTGTCCAAGTGCTCTTGTACCGCCAACGAGCTTTCAACTTCCACAGCAGATAAGCAGTTGAGTCTTAAGGCCTCAGCATACTTCTAGCGAAACGAAATTCTCGAGGGTTGCATGAAGCCAAAAGCACCTTCGCAAGCTTACAAGCTCGGATACTTTCTGCAGTTTCGTGTTGCCTGTCACTGATGCTCCACTAATGCAGGTGACGCTATGACATTTTATGATAAGTTCCATGACTAGTAAAAAAACGATTCTGTCATAGTTCTAACTATGGCGACGTGTGAGTCCAGAACACCGCCCCCATTTAAGGTGAAACAGGAAAAATTCCAACAAGAAGCTGGTGAATAGAAAGCCAACATCAGCTTCGTCCTCTTGTGAACCAAAATACAAGATAACCTCTATGTTTTGGTGCTTATTACTAGTTTGTATTAACGTAAAACAGACTTAACATCTTACATTTAGGAGGTATTCATTGTTTATTTAACAAAAGCATGAAATATTGGTGTGTCTGCCAAAGCGCTTAACATACTTCTTGTGAAACAAAGCTCCTCAAAGTTGTCCATCTTTGCTTCTTGGCACGCCTCTTTTTTTCCCGACCAATCAGAGGCTTTGTTGCGTAGCATCTTCGTCCGCGGAGTTTGCTCAGCTGTCATGGGCACGGCTTGGTGAACGAAGCCTCCGCGCGACATCTGCGGTTGTTTGCTTTCTCCGCAATTACGTCTCATTGTTCGCTGAAGCCAAGCGAACGTCGTCTCTGCAAGAAGTGTGCTGAGGCCTTTTATGCAAAGATGACTTACATAAACATAAAAATATGATACATTATCACCCTTCCGTTCCAGCAGAAGAGGTAAAGCAGATCACTCTCCTTTACTGTCCTCGTTTGGCTGTTGAGGCTGTTGGAATAACAGTAGAGTCCTCTCTGATTTGTCCTCTATTGCCCCCTTCAGAGTGTTTTAACCACGACAGTCACGTAAGAAATCACAGTGAGTTTGTACAGAAGGACCGAGCACCT
>JAILXH010247619.1:18087-34451 GCA_023558415.1 Piaractus mesopotamicus
CTGAAGACCACTGTGTGCATAAAGAGACAATTGCTGACTTAGAGTTTGTCCTCCACTTCTGTCTTTTAGAAGTGGTGAAAAATAAATGTTTAAAGTAATGGTATATACTGTTGGGATGGGACAGACCTACACCCCCCCACCCCCAACAGCTTTCCCCACATGGACACCTACAAGGCCTCTGGCCAGGGTGAGAGTTCATGCTCATGAAATGGCAGTCCCCAACAACTCTAAATTGAACTGTTTATTTTTAGTCTAAACAGGGCAATCGGGCTATTAAAAGAAAGGCGAACACGGGGTTGCGTCCAAATTGCAGCTGGTCAGGCGGACCTTTCTCCTTTCAATTGCTACCACATGCGTTGTGAAACAGGTCAG
This sequence comes from Piaractus mesopotamicus, assembly GCA_023558415.1. Lineage (NCBI taxonomy): Eukaryota > Metazoa > Chordata > Actinopteri > Characiformes > Serrasalmidae > Piaractus > Piaractus mesopotamicus. The sequence continues at coordinate 18,460 of JAILXH010247619.1, forward strand.
CTCTGTCACCTCCACAGTGCCAGTTCCACTTCCTCTCCGTATTCAGCATAAAATGATCCATATAAACATTTTGCATGGGCCATTGATAAAGTTACATCGTTAGGAACAAAAAGCCATTTTATCATTGTGTACCTCAACGTCCGGTTTTGTTTGTCCAGCCCAAAATATTGAATGAATGGTTTCTTGGTACGTTTCACTTCTATTCTGTTTGCCAGCATTGTCATATTGCAATAAAGGGACAAAACAGTTTTCGAATATTCGCGTTTTCAAATACCCATAACTAGAGCATATCACAAAAAGAGGAGCAAGTGCTTGAGACACACAAAGTGATTGGTTTGATTAAGACCTGGTGTGAGACACACTAGGTAATTGGTTTGATTTAAGCCTGTTTGTGGGCACAGACAAGGTGAAATAAAGCAGCATGGAGGCCATTTTGGTGGCCATTCTGTTTGTTGATAGCTGTAGGAGATACATTTGGGATTAATGGGCTGCACTGAAAACCTACTCTGCTCTGTTTAATTTAAAGAATAATTCAAGGTGTTACAGTCATTTATTCTCATGTTCAGAGATCCTCTGCACTCTGTGGCACACCAGAGAACCTGCACCTCTACGCAAAGGATCACTTTGGATTTCATGCTCTATTTTCCACACGTAGTTGCACAAACTATGTCTTTTGTTACGTGTTTTTTTTTTCTTTCAAACTTGCCCCTATATGAGGTGGGCCCAAACTTTGTTATATTGTTAGCGAAGCTAGAAAATACTTAAGAAATTTTTTCTTATTGTACTGTTTTGGATTATTAATTGATTTTTTTTTACTCAATTACTCTTCCAAGAGAAGAAACATTTGCTTGTTACATTGCCACTCAGTGGCATTTTTTTCTCTTCCTAAAATTTTCTTTTGCCAATCAGTTCCCATTCATTTAATTTTGAGTTAAATTCATATCAGTGTCAAAAAAATCTATGCTAAATCATATTTGTGTATAAACCAGTACTACCTCATCATGCATCACCAAAAGTGGCTCCATACCACTTTTAATTGACGAAGACTTTAACACAGTACCCATACTTTCACTTAAGGGTGATTTCTCTGGATTTTTCCACCCCTGTGTGTTATAACCTACTGCGTTTTTGTGTATGATGCTGTTTTGCTTCGCAAATATACTCAAACCAAACACACTAGACAGATTAAATTTACCACTTTAAATTTTCATAAGTGTTGTAAAACAACAGTTCCAGACGCATTATTTACTGTTCTGTTATCCTTATAGACATAATCCCTGCCAAGATAATGTACATGGACCCAGACTGTGTTATTTGAATCCTAATTAGTTAGCTCTGTGCATGCAAAATGCATTTAGTTGCTGTTTGTAAATGCATTTGCAGAGCTTGTATTGTTAATTATTTTTTCCCTTCGGTTTATTTGAATTTCATGGTCTGGTGCTTTTTATGAGGATTTGATGAAACCAAATTTAAGAAAGCGTGTTTGAGTCTTATAAATATTTGCTACACATCAAATTGGTATGCGTTTAGGGCAAATTGGGCAAATGGCCCACCATGCTGAAATGTAAATGCATGAAAACAGTGTGAAAGCATCATGGCACAACATTGGAGAGAAGATGGTCGATGGTGTAGTACATTTGTGCTGTTAAATAAAACATTTATAGCAATTAAATATTACTTTAACAATCCATGAAAACCGCTCTTCAGTGAAAAGACGTATTTCACTATTTTAATAGGATTATGATACTTGTTGATGTACACTTAGCAGCACCCAGATCAGAAGTCTTGCTGCTTCTTACTTCTTAACGTTAAGTGCCGCCAAAGCTTCTGGAAAAAAAAAGCTAACATCTGGTTGTGGCTGTCTTGGCCGCAGTGGTGTGTGGCATTTTCTTAGTGGAAACTAGTGTTGTTTTAATAAAAACAAGAATTCCAAACAGTGATCTTTTTTCCCTTCTTTTGGATTTAACGTAACAACAGAGTCCAAAATGAATTGGATTTCAGGCATGCTGTGTTTCTTGCTTGAGTGGGAGCGCTGAGCAAGATCACTGAGTCTAAAACAAAGAAACGTCAAAATATGCCAGCATATCTGTGTCATCTACTCACCCATGCACACACTCTCACACTTCAAAATCCAAAAATAGCTTATGATCCCGGAACCTATTTTATTCATTAGCCCTTTTCCTGACAGCGTAATATAGGTGCTTCAAGATGGTGAGCTTTGGGGAGGGTTGGGTGGGTGGCTTGGACATTTTGTTATTACGTTGCCTGAGGGTGTGCCCACACCTAGCTGTCAGTCAGTATGATAGAACCCAGACACCCCCCTATGATCTTTGCCATGTGGTCCTCATCCAAGAAAACTACTCCATCACCACATATACTGGGACCATAATATTTGCTGCAGCTGCCCGATAACAAATTTATCATTCACTTGCATTTAAAGGAAAGATGTCCTTCGGTCCATGTGTTCATCCGAATGAGGTTGGTCTTATGTTAGCTTCCTAGTAACACAATCTTATTTTACTGAAAAATGACACGTAAAATGTGTTGCCCACATTGTGCTGTGTAGTTATAGTAAAAAAAAAAAACGCTGATTAAAGGAGAGTGTGAATTGTACAGTGACAACCGGGGGGTCAACTTTTTCTCCAGGGTGTAAAGGGAGCGCAGCACAGCACAGGCACGTGCTTCAGTGAACTGAGGTTTTACAATCCTTTCAGTATCTTGGTTGTTTAATGTAATATCTACAGTCTGTAGATGATGATAAATCCATTACACCAGCTCCTGGGGCATATACCACACAGCAACTTTTGTAGTCAGGGGTCACCAACAAAGTATTCTAGAGCAAAACTGCCAGCAAGTCAGCATCTCGCAGACACACAACAGCAGTCCATCATTTCCGATCAAACAAAGACCCACAAAATGCTATACCAGAACTAAAGATGCTATTAACGTGCAAAAAAGGCAGGCAGATGTGTTACTACCATACAGCATCTAGGCCTGGGCCTCACTAACATTAAAGACATAGGTCACCCAATAATCCAAATTTGTCAGTGGTTTTCTTGCCTTGAAAATTAAATCCATATTCTACAGGATCTTCTCCATAGAAACCATATGTTTCTCACTTCTGAATTAATGGGAAAGATAGTCACTGCAGCTTAGGCTTTGAGCTTTCTTTACTATCAGCAGCCAACGCTTTATTAAAAGTCATAGCATATGACAGTATGTAACATGATGGCATACACCTTTAGGTGCAGTCTCCTTCATACCTCACGTCTTTGCTAGTAGGTCCTGCCTGCTCACTGTCTTCCTGACCTTGTCCTGCCTGCTGACTGTCATTCCGACCTCCCTCTGCTTCCTGAATACAACGGCACATAAATGTAAAACTCACCATCATCCATACTATCATGCTCTGTATTAAGCCTGCATGACAACCACAGAAAATACAGACTTTAGTTTAAACTTTTAATTTAGCAAAGTGCCATATATCTCCTCTCCTCCTGCTCATGTTGACTCTGTGAATGAAATGTAATCTGAGTTCAAAACAGTAGTTATACATTTGAACTAATACAAGTACTCAGCCTTCAGCGCACATGGATTTTAATATAGTTCAACTACCCACCCAGGTAAAACCCCTGTATTCCGGTGTGAAAACAAAGATGGTGCGTATAATAAAAGCTAAAGACTAACTACACCACCACAGCCTTGCTAAAGAATAAAAGCCTATTGAAATGAAATAATAAGCTCTATATTGAGGTCAAAACATGTCCCTACAAATCCTACATTGTCTCACTGCTCATGACTGAGCACCAGTGTTAGCTAGCATTAGATAATATATGACCTTTTTTATTGATAATGAATTTTATATCGGGCTATGAGCTAGCTAACATTTGTAAGCTAGGTAATGTTAGGTAAGGCAAATGTTAGCTTTAGCTAGCTAATGTTAGCTAAACTGTATGTAACTGTAGGCAAAAGTTAGGAACTAGCTAGCTAACATTAACATACATCCATAGACACTAGACACAATCTAATTCAGAAACTCGAAACGTAAGAAAGTAAAAGTGTATTGAACAAGCTAGATAGCTAGCTACATTACATTAACCTACAGTATCTCCACTGGCTTGTGCAACAACAGAACTATCGCATGGACTGAGGCAGATGAGATGCAAAACTCAGGTTTAGGAATGGTGTGGTCCACTTTAGGGGTGTCTGAAATCGCGTTACAAGATTCTTCCAGGCATGAATATGGGAATTATATTGTAATATTTACAATTACATGTAAGAAGGATATATAGATGTTTCAACCACCCAATATTTTACCTTTTGGGGTGGTCCAAGTCTTAATCAGAGGGGTCAGACCCCCCCAATCCCCCCATATTAGAACAAAGGATTGAAGTACTCAATAAAAGATTTTAAAAATTCACCCGAAACTGAGCACGAATGTCATGCGAACCTTCACCTTAACTTCATGTCCTGAATCAGTTTTTGAAAATTGCAGTTTAAAAATATTTGCCTATGATGATCCCAGACAATCTATTTACATAAAGTTTGGATATCACCTTTAGTAGCATTGCAGAATGTCGATCTGACTTTTTGCATTATATCCAACTGATTTTCTATCAGATGGCTCTACTTGTCTCATTGAACTTGCACTCACATGTTTGCGTTTCTTGAGCGCACTGCATTGAGGAAACCACAGCAGACCACGCTCTATGATCCTGTGCTTCGATCTTGAAACATGCTCATCATGTCTGGCTGGAAGCCAAAAGGCCAGTCTTGTCTTTTATTTGTCTACCCATGCACAGCGTGAACACTTGCAAAAACAACATATTGAACCATAAAATAAAAAATGATCATCTATTAGCCAGTGCATTCTTCATGTCTCTTGGCATGTTCAAAGCATGTCAGTCAAAGTTACCCACTCATTAGAGTCAGCTGTTATGTTGGATGGAAGTCGTCTTTGTGTTGCTCTTGTTTTGTGGTTAATCCTCCTGAGAGCGGTGCCAGAAAAGAAAAGTTAGGCATTCCTGAATCTACAGGGAGCCAAGGGTTGGGTCAGTATGACTGGCAGGCTGAGTGTGGTGGCTTGGTGGCAGCATTGTCTCCAAGGGGTGGATACTCAGGTGGGCAAGTCCCAGTATTGTTGTTGTTTTTTGTTGTCATTGTTGACCAGACACAATAGACATACCGCTCCTTCGGCACTAAGGTAACAAGGCGGTTGAGGGGGTTACAGGAGGAAGGGGTGTAGAAATCAGTTTTTCAAATCTCACAAGCCCTAGAAATACAATAGAGGTTGTCCCAACAAGCCACGTTACCCCCTGGGGTTTCAGGCTCAGTGACGCATGACAATAGCAGGGCCCGCAGTCACAGTCACTCGCCTAAGGCTAAGCTATGGGCTAAGTTGCAGGCTAGGTTTCTGTGTTGAGAGCACCTTGAAGCACCTTGGAGTTCTCAAGCAGTCAAAAGAGCCTTTTGGTGCGACTGGAATTTTTGGGATAGTCATCGTCTGACATTTTTGATAGAAAAGAGTGGTGTTGTGATGCAAAGCTTTATTGACAGTGTTTTAATTGGCTCCTTGAAAAGTATGCTAACCCCACCCTTGCTACCTTCATTCAGTTTTGTCTGTAATACCCAGAGTGAGTCTCTTTGTTTTTGGTCAAATCAAGCCCATTAGGCTTTACAAGCTTTGTCTGCTCTAGGTGGACAGTGTTCCACTAGCTCAGCCTATGGCACAGCATTCTCCTTTCCCTTTCTGCTGTGTGTTAATCTTGCCTTGTGTTGGCTGTGAAGTGCTCTGGCTTTAGAGTTTATCTTTACTGACTTGAGTATAACACTTTGAGCAATGAATCTGTGACGTTACTGAAGTTTTCCTTCACATATTTGAATATTACTCTTAGTACATTTAATATTATTATGTCTTGTACCTCTATTTTGTCCTGTAATGCAAACAAAAAAGCTGACTGACTATCCTTAGTTTCAGGGACTCAAATGCACACCCACAGGTTTGCATGTAATGTGAATATTTACATTCACTTGAAGACTTTGATTCTACCAGCCAGCTTGGGGATTGACTTTTTCTCCTAAGTGCTTGCCTAGAGCGTTTGTCTCTACAAGATGGATGCGTTTGAAGTGCTCATCAGATGCAGAGTAACTCGCTGGAGGAAAGAACGGAATCAATGCGGCTACTGGCAGTCCAACCCATCATCTCTGACAAACTACAGCAAAATTCCTGAGCCTAAATTGTTGTCCTCAGGGGTTATACCTTGCTCTAGTTTTCATACCTGCTGTTGTTTGTGTTCAGCTACATCTGCGAACAGATAATGACTGTCGGGGTCTGCTTAAATTCTCAGTCAACTGTGTTTTCATGTCTGAGTTTGTGCTGAAGACAGTGAGAAGCCAGTTTATTAGGTACACTTACCTTATACCTTCACTCATTGGCCATTTTCTTCATTAGCGTTGTAAAGAAAAGGAAGAAATATGGCTGCATCGATTTTTACAAGTCTATATCCGATTTGAATATAAAAGGGAAAGCTGCTAAAAGCGGATCCGGTTGGCCATTGCAGGTCGATGCGCACAGCAACTGATGTGTACCCCAGAGAGGGACTGAAAGGGAGCCTGCAGCTAAAGATGCAACAGTTTGTTCCAGTGCTCACTCTCCCACACTTCTATTTGCGTGAAAGCAATAACAGGGACAGTCGCTTACTTTTTACGCAGGAATACATGATTTCAGACCCAATAGCTGTGCCGAACACCGTATACACAATATTAAGTAAGCAGCAGCATGAGCTACAGATCAGGCAAGGTCAAGGAAAATATGCTTAAAACAAGGAAAGCCTCTGTCACACGCTGAGCAAATGTCTTTAACAACTTGGTGGACATCATGTTCAGCGCGTTTAACGAGGCTCCCATTGCAAATATAGAATATTACACTTCTGATTGATAACCTGCATCACACACACAGCCCATTCATACAGAATTAGAGTTGTAAACCACATTGTTGTCTTTTTCCTTTTTCTTTTTAGTTAATTGACGTAATATACAGAGAGAATTATTGAGGAACAGGTGGAATTAGAACGCGGTCAGAATTACTGGAGTAAAAATTCTCTCCATGATTCTTTATATGTCCACCATGATGCACTTTCTTGATGCACTTCAAAATTAAGTGATAAACCTCGAAATCAGAGGTGTGACCAGCAGCAAAGCAGTTCAAATGCAGTTACCATTGTCATGAAATACAGTGCAAAAAGCAACCAGTAAATAAATCTGAAAAGCTAAAGAGTATACCATAATGGTTTGTCATTTCATCCTAAAGAAATTACTTAATGTAGCAACAAGCAGTCAAAACTAATTTTATTTAACCAAAAAAAAATGCTTTTTTGGTTAAATACCACTAATTTGAACTGACAAACTGATTTTTTACAGTGCAAATGTAAAAGTTTATTTCTTTACATTATAATCCATCAAAACTGAGAATGTCTAACTGAGAAAATGCAACCAATTGCTACCCACCTCTGCTAATAAAGTTAGGCTGCGTCTAATATGTGTTTATCAGAGCAACACATTATGGTACCAGCACAGTCAGTGTCATTGCAGTAATGAGAAACTTCACCACAAATAATATCTGGTGCTCTTTTGATGGATAGGGTAGAGAGGGTTGCTGATGTACAGTAACAGGTGGGCTACAATCAGCATTTGGAACCTTCAGATTGCATCAATATGGTAGGTATACCTGATGAAATGGTCATTGAGTGTAGGTACAAGTTGGTTGTCCCTTATAAACTGGTAACTCAGAGTACACGCTTTGAACTGTGTGTGCCGAAAGTGAGCTTTGTCCGTGTGTGTTTTTGAAGGAGAGAGTGATTAGTAATCACAGAAGGATTATCTAGTGTTCATCACCAGGGAGAACAGTTATCTGCGGCACGATGTGCGGAGCAGGGAAGGAAATGCTTTTGTGCCAGACGTCTATTTTTCATTCTGCTTCAAGTTCAAGACGTTAAGACATCGTTTAACAGCGCCCTCCACTCCCTCTCCGTCCAGTCAAAGGGTATGCCAAAGCAAAGTCAATCAGATAAGAGTTTTCTTCCCCCTTCTTTGTGAGCCATGCACAAAGATGTTTCTCTTTGACTGATTTGCAGTTGCCCAGCGTTGTTTTTCAAGTGCAACCCAAGGGAGCAGATTACGAGTAATGAGGCTGTGTTAACGTGCCTGAGATCACCAATGTCGAAAGGGAGGCCAGAACTTTATCGTACAGATCTCACTCCGGTCAGGCTAGTGAGGCGGAAAGAGACAAACGCACAGGAAGCATGTCACCGCTGACTCTGGTCACATCAGGGACACATCTCTGATTGCTGGTAACATATAAGGCAATGTTAGGAGTGGCCACTGCGATTCCAGTCGATAATGACCTATATACTATTTAGGCTGCCAAAAAAACTGAAGACACTGATTTGGTTGAGATTGTTTGTGACAGCAGGGAAAAGACTTGAATTTTCGTTATATGTGCTGCTACTTGACCATATCATCAGTGAACATGGAGTGTACTTACATAGCTATGCTGACAATACACAGCTTTACATCTCTTCACTTTACCCCTGATGAAATAAGGCCTGTTGATTGGCTTGTTAATTGTTTATCAAGTATAATAAATTGTATGAACAGTAATCTTTTATAAATTAATAAAGATAAAAACTGAAATTCTTTTTAACTGGATCTGCTGCACACAAAGTGGAGATCTGTGAGCAAACTAGGAAGTTTGGCAACATACTTTAAATCTGAAGTGTGAGATCTGGGTGTTAGTCTTGACTCTGATCTCAGTTTTAAACCTCACATTGATAATGTGATTAAAACAGCATTCTTTCATCTTAGAAACATTGCCGAAGTTCAGCTATTTCTTGCACCACATGATGCTAAAAAGTTGACTCATGCTTTTTGGGTAACTGTAATGCATTGTTCACTGGCTTACCTAGAAAAGAATATAGATAAGTTACAGCTTGTACAGAATGCAGCAGCAAGAATTCTCACCTGAATACGAAAGAAAATATTACCCCTGTGTTAACAGCACTTCATATACTCCTATATACTTTTTGAAGTTCTTTTATTTGTTTTTAAGGCCATTAGTGGGCTAGCACCTGCTTACCTGTCAGATTGTTTGACTGAATATGTTCCACAATGATGATCTAAGATCATCAGACACAGGATTACTCTCTGTTCCTACAACAAAACACAAAAGAAGTGGTGAGGCAGCATTTAGTGTATATGCTCCTAAACTGTGGAAGTCCCTCCCACAAGACATATGACCAGCATCCTCAGTTAGCAGTTTTAAAAAGCAGCTTAAAGCCTATAATTATTTTTACCTTAGCTTTTCTTTCGTTTTATATTGTTTTATTTGTCCTATTGTGGTTTCTTGGTTTATTTTATTTTATTGTATTTATGTAATTAAGTGTTATTTATTGTTTATTTCACATTTGGTGTGATTTTTTTTAATTTATATTTTTTGAATTTCATTTTGAATTTCATTTTTAGAATTAGTTTTTTATTCCTTCCCCTTTTGACCTATTGTTTTAATTTTTTTCAATATCTGTCTTCTCCTTATGTTTAGATGTAAACAGTCATGGGCTGGAGGTTAGGGAACCAGCCTTGTGACCCGGAAGGTCGCCGGTTCGATCCCCTGAGCTGACAGTACATCACTGAAGTATATGGCTTGAGCAAGGCACCTAACCCCCAACTGCTCCCCGGGTGCTGCGGATAGGGCTGCCTGCTGCTCTGGGCAAGTGTGCTCACTGCCTCCTAGTGTGTGGGTGCTCACTAGTGTGTCTGTGGTGTTTCACTGCACGGATGGCCTAATGCGGAGGTGAAATTTCCCCATTGTGGGTCTAATAAGGGTCACTTTATAAGAATAATAATAAAGCACTTTGAGCTGCATTTCATGTATGTAAGGTGCATGTACATAAAGTTTATTATTATTATTATTATTATTATTAATCCATAAACACCTTTCATTGTTCATATTAAATGTTAATGATATTTTATTGATTTCATTTCCTACTAATAGAAATTTGGAGTAATACAAACTATTGTATATTTTAATCATTTTCAACATTTGTAGGAAAACTGGTAAATACAGATTGCTGCAATACAAAAAGACTGGTAAATGCAGAAATCTGACCAAAGAGGTTTAGTTATTTTATATTTGCAAAACCATAAGTGTATGTACTGCTCTTAATGTAAGAGTTATTATATTTATATTGTATATGTTACTACAAGAGTTCCGTATTTCATAGGAAGATTTTTTTTCAAATACCAAAAGCAATGCTTTTGAGAACATTCATTCAGTTTCAGAATTATTTTTTGAAGATGATCAAAATCTTTTATATAGAGCAAACAACAAGGATGTTTTAACATGCAATGTTTTCACCCATGATTTACAAACAAAGATGTCTCACTGGACATTTATTGTACATTAATATGTTAGCAAAATTGTGCTGTTACTGATAGCCTGATTCTTTTCCAGATTTTAATTGAACTGACTTTAATAGATTTTAATTCATGGATCTAGACTTTATTAGTAATAGAATGGAAATTATTTGATAACACCTTCTGCATACCTGCCCCTTTAAACCATCCTGCTGTAGTGGTGAATCAGTAAATCATATTAAGAGTCTCTCCGTAAGGCTGCTGCAAGTCATCTTTGTTCTCGGGAGCATCTGTGTTTATTTCTTTCTGTTAACCACTAAATTGGTCCACTAGAGATTTGGTGTTGGCATATGTCGAGGGGCTAACAGTGTGCATGTGGGAGTGGAGAGCATCAAACAGGTGTGAGGTTAGATTGGATCAATTATCACAGGTTGTGCCCAGCTGTCATCCTTCCGTGTTGCTTTCCTCCCCTTAGTGCTGGTCAGCTTGCCTCTGTGTTGTAGGTCGATCAAATTGGTCTATGGCAAATTTAATGACAATGCAAACATATATCAGAGACCTCAGACACTCAGTTACTAGAAATATATCCTTAGTATCTTTTATTACTTTACTACTGGTATTGACTGAGACCTCTTGGAGTTGGCTTGATTTACTAAATATATTAGTAAATTGAAGTTCAGTCTCAGTGACTCAGCCTGATGTGTTCCAAACAATTTTCCAATATGGAAGTTGCGGACATTTTTGTGGTTGTGATTTGTCTCCTGACGAAACACCTGAGGGCACCGTCTCTATGTTGTTCCTCTGGTTATTTAGGAAAGACCTTGTTATCTGGTAAGCATACATGTCTCATTAGGCTTGTTTGTGGTTCAGCATCTCTCTTGCTTTCATATTGACTCCACCACATCCTTCTGTGATCTAAACACAACTTCCCAATTGGTCGGTCATTAAGGCTAATCAAAACCCACAGAGGCCGACAATTTTCCCTACCTCTCCTAAGGTTTACACCTTGGCAGTGGGCTGTTTTATTGATTCTACAGAATTGATTATTTGTTTGTTTTTGTTTTTTGTTTTTTTTTTTCAGAAGAAAATACAAAAAGGCCTGAACATATGCTTTGGTGACATGCCTGTAACTCACAGCCATGTCTGAATCAGTGGAAAATTGACTTCTCCTTCAGTATTCAACGGCTAACCCAAGAGACTTTGTCATGAACTCTGTGTTCTATAATGATTTCTTGATCTACCGCAAATAATTGTGTTGGCTCAAGAGAAAAAGACAACAAGTCCCACAAGCCCATTTACCTTGTAAATGTCTCAGGTTGACATCACTGAGAAACTATTCATATGAGCTTGTGGGAAAAACAGGTGTTGGAATGATCCAAACATATCCCAGTTTGCTCTTCTCTATTCACTACCTCTTTAAGGGACAGCCCGCTGTGCCCATGCAGTGGTGAAACTGGACGATTATGGAATTAAGACTCAGCAGTTGCACAGTAAATACAGCACAACTGTTGAGAGAAGCAAGAATGAATCCATGACTAGCTGTTCCCACAGGAAAGTAATCTAGTTCAGCACCTCAGAGTCTCCGTGTCTCTTATATCTGTTTTGTTTATCTCATAAAGTGAAAGTTCTCAAAAGAAACACCTCTGTATTCAGTGGATTTTCTAAAAGTGGTGCTTTGTTGTTGGGGATTACTTTCCAATTCATGTTTGTTGTGTCAACCTATTATTGTAAGGAATATCCTATGTGACACATGGGAATGCAAAGATGTTGATTATCAGGCAACAGTGTGGCCTGTTTTAATCATATTTCACAGTTTTACTTTTTCAGGTGGCATATTTCAGAGTATCATGTATCCTTTACCAGTAGAAAGGTTGAAACCCTTGTGTTGTTAGTTATTTTTTATGACTCTTCAAGAACAATTCATCAACAAGTCAGAGGCAAACTAGTGTCTTAGCAAATCTCAGACCCACATAAAAGCTACAACTGGTAACAGCATGTTATCATTTGGAGTCTTTAAGGAATGCCTTGATGTTATAATGTACAGTAGTTACAGAGTTTTGAATGAGCCTGCGTTCATATAGCATTTATAGAGCCCTAGCCTTAAATCAAAGTGACCAATCTCAAGGAATACAGTATGTGGAGGTGAGTCTTAAAAATTGTATGCCAGTTATACTTAGATGTTGTTATACAGCTTCCAACCAATTCTTTATGAATAGCTGGCAATAACGCTATACTGTAGTATAAAAGTAACTACAGTATAATCACTAACACAGATCAAGTATTTATGGCAATACAGACTTTCTCTGTGTTATTTATTACTCATTGGTGAGTATAAAAATAAAAGGCAAAGAAGTGTAATATGACAATTCACTTTACTACAGAGCACATTCAGATAGAAAGGATGACTAGAAGACTTCTGTAAGTAGTATTTCGCTGTTGTCAGAACACAACCTCGTATCTCCAAAATGCTAACTTCACAGGAGAAGGAAAAAAATACTTTACTTTTAATGTAAGTCAATGGAACCAGAATGTTTTCCAAGTCATTTTGGGTGATTTCTTTTGGTCCATTCATCATGAAATTTACACACAAAGTAAAGGGCAACAGGCATTTTTAAATTATGATTAAAACTGAAAATCGACAAAAATGGAGATACGAGGTTTTGCTCCGACAGCAGCGATTTCTTAGTTCTGCTTAAAGCATTCCAGTATCTAAAAATCATTTCAGACTTCCTTGTTTCATCACACTGTTTTTGGTCTTGACCTTTTCCCATTTCCCAAATGAATGGTCTCGGCCCGCAATACTATTTCAGTGTATATGAGCTTAATACAGACAGTCAAACTGAAACTTGACTCAGTAGTGAGTTTTCCCATATTGCACCATGCCGTCTTGCTGGCGATGAGAGCTGGGTGTCTTCCCAGGTCAAAACGTGGCCTTTGCGCTGCATGTCTCAACTCTACCTGAAGTGCAGCAATAAGATCAACCTCCTTTGATCTGCTGCTCCACCCTTAGACTGACTCTTCCCATGGATAATGCACTAATTCATTGTCCAGCCCCTGTCAAAGCAGAGGAATTTTGTCTTTAAAACTACAACACTGCCTTGGGCTGTAAGGTTGGTACTTCATCAAAGCAAAGCGAAGCAACTTCTTCTAGTTGTTGCCTTAATTTCAGTGCAGACCTTGCTTGTTTTCACACAAGTGACGAAAGTTTTTGCTTTGCATTGTTTACTCAGAATGATTCAGGTATTGTTTAACAGGCATGCTCTTAGGTTATAGAGAAGCAGGTAATGGCTAATGGTTAGGAAAAGATGCTCAGCAATGCAAAGTTCCTAAGGGGAAGTAGCAGACAAAGACGTCCTATCTTACAGTTAACTGATATGTGTCTAGAAGTGAGAGAAAGACGTACAAGGGATACATGTACTGAGCTTGCATTCATCCTGTGGGTGACCTTAGGGAGCCGATGTAACAAACGATGTTCCTGGCATAATCGTGGTGTGGAATGTCTGCACCTCAGGGTACTGGACCACAGTATAGCACACAAGAGTAGAAGACCTCAGATCTCATCCCATGCCCTCACTCTCACTGTTGCCTGCACAGACCCCATTACCTAACACTTGCAGAGTCTGACGTCAACCCCATTGCACACTCCAAGTCTCCTACCTTGTGTTCAATTTCTGTTTTGACACTGGCCCTAATTACTGATGTAAATGATTGATTATCAGGGTTATGCTGCAAGGCTGGTTGGAAGGCCTCAACTTGTCAGGCAAGGACTAAGTCTAGAGAATAGGCTGAGTTGAAAACAGATACCTAGGCTGTACTGCAAGCTGAGAGATTAGGTTCTGAGCACCTGCAAATTGGACCAAAGCCTTCTCCCATTAGTGGGCACTCCAGTGGCCACAGTACCTGCACAGGTGTCAAGGGATATGTTTAGTCCTTTGTTAGCTCTAATCCCATCCCATTCTGTACACCGGCTCTGCCTGCCCCGGGTTTAATCCAGCTCTTTGACACCTGAAGAATTTAACCATTGGCAGGTAAACTCGAGCACTTTTGAAATGTGATTTGGCTAATTGGGTTTGAAGTGGAAAGCCAGAGTGCCTTTGGGCTAAAGTTCCACCAGATGGCCGCAGTAGCTGTGTGGCTAAATGTCTACAGCCTAGTGCTGCTGGGGGAAAAGCAAGTAAACTGAGAAAGTATGAAGGAAAATAGTCAGATATCTGACAAGATAAGTAACTAAAAACCACTTTGCTCTTCACTTTTCTTTAGATGATGATCACTGCTGCACTGCATCATAATAAAAGTTTGCTAAAATCTCTTGCTTGGTATTGCACTTTTTTGTGTGATTTCACAAATGAAATAAAATTGAGCACTCAAGGACACTAGCATGTATTGTAAATCTCATTCTCTTTACCCTTGGCCCAAGGACAGCCAGCCGGCCTTGCGCTCTCTTGTTCCTTGATCGGCCACAGCCACAGGTATGGAGACAATCTCTCCACTCTTTCTCCTTGGGGCCAGACAAAATTTAACCCCAATCTTCTCCATCTGCCTGACTTGCATGGCCTCTGCAGCTGCAGCCCAATTGATCTAGGTGCTGCAGGGAGATAGATTGTAGGGGAAATGGCTTAATTGACCTCATTCTCACTGCAAGAATGCAAATAACCCTCCATATTTGGTTCCAGCTCTAGTCTGTGTCCATCCTCACAGTTTAAAATAACCAAGACTTGGGGTCCCTTAAAATACCTAACACATTACCCTTCTGTTTTTAAGGTAAAGTAACGGTGTGTAATTTACATAATATCATTTCTAAAAACAACTTCACTGATATATCCCAACAAATTAATCTCTGTCAGTCATATCATGCCTTCAATATGCGAGGCCATTGATGTTCATGGCATACCTGTATGTGGGACTGGGCAGGTGCTTCTTCAGGCGCGTACCAAAGGGTCACCGGGATCAACAGGTTGGGTTCATGACTCTTAGAACTACGTTAAGATGAAAGAGTTAAACAGCCAGACATGCATAACCTGTGATGCTTTGATCTTTTCTAAAGGTTGCTTGTCTATTTTCATCAGTCTTCAAGTGGCTCCAAGCAACCGTGATCTATCACCTTTGGGCGGTGCTTCGTTTGACCAAGATTTGGTCAAAGATTTGTGTTCTGACATATAGTGTACCTGCAGCATTTTCTCAATCAGTTAATCAATTTAAAGTTGCAGTCCAACTCTGCATAATATGTCCGTACTTCATGCTGCCTTTGCTCAAACATGTCCAGAGATTAAATTCTTTTGTAGATTTCCTTTAACAAAAAACGTTCTAAATTCTTCTTATATTTTAAATGTATTTTCACAAAAGGTGCTGTAAAGAGTTTCATGCTTCCTTTCCATCTTGTATGACGTCTTAAGCGTCTCAAGAAGTCCAGATATGACAGCAGAAAAAATGCAGAGCCTTTGAAGTCATTGGCGGTCCTTCAGACAGCAGACAATCTGACGCTTAGGGCTCATGCGGCTGAACGGAGAAGCACCACCTCTCTCCATCTCTCTTTTCTTCTGCGGAGGCACCGCTGACTAGCGCTCAGGTATGACAGACTCAGTGCC
>JAILXH010247627.1:19268-30114 GCA_023558415.1 Piaractus mesopotamicus
AGAGTTAAAATGTAGGAATAAATCGATTTTTTTAAATGCAGATTATGAAAATGGAATTTTGGAACTTTATATATTTGGAAGTTTATATAGTCTTAAGCATCATGAGATCCGTTCCCATCCTCTCCATCACTGGAGTTCTCCTTTGCTCTGTTCTTCCACAGCTGAGGGTCTTCAAACTGGCTAAGTCATGGCCCACCCTGAATATGCTGATTAAGATCATTGGAAACTCAGTGGGTGCCCTGGGGAACCTGACCCTGGTGCTGGCCATCATCGTCTTCATCTTTGCTGTGGTGGGCATGCAGCTGTTTGGAAAGAGCTATAAGGACTGCGTGTGTAAGATCGCTCAGGACTGCGAGCTGCCGCGTTGGCACATGAACGACTTCTTCCATTCCTTCCTCATCGTGTTCCGCGTGCTGTGTGGAGAGTGGATCGAGACCATGTGGGACTGCATGGAGGTGGCTGGCCAGACCATGTGTCTCACCGTTTTCATGATGGTCATGGTCATTGGAAACTTAGTGGTGAGTTCTCCCATCTGTGTTTACTTCCGTTTGCAGTGCTGACACCTCTTCCTTGCTATTCTGAGCACTCGAACTGGGTGGTAAATTCTTACCAATATTGATATTTTGCTTATTGTATTGGTATTATTTTTAATTTTAATTTTGACATTGACGATAGGTAATTGTATCAGCATTGATAACTCTAATTTGCAAAGAGCATAACGTGCAAATGGTTTACCTCGGATAAGCCACATTTTTTTTCTCTGCTCCAATCAGAGCAGGCCTTTTTACAGAACCTAAATTTGCCTTGAGTTAACTCTGATTGCTAAATAGCCTATTTAACATCGTAATAAAAATGGGCAACAATGAGAATGGAAATTAAATAAAAAATAAATTGCCCAGAAAATTTAGCACCCAAGAAGTGTGGTGTGTCTGTAGTTTGGAGCAACTTAGGTTTAAAGTGACAGTGACAAATTATGCAAACATTGGCACGAAGTGGTTTTAATATAGAAAGTGAACAAAACAACTTTATTTTATTATTTATAAACAAGTGTATGGTCAGAAATCATCAAACACTGTCATACTCCAGGCACTAGCGATGCTACCAGACAGTTGTCTGTTACTGAGGCATTTACACTATAATCAACACTTTATGCACACATTATATTTATTAATTACTGTATTATGATCATTTGAACTGTATAAATGCCCAAACAGTAAGTAATGGTGATTTATTTAGTGTAACATGTATCACTCTCGAGGTATTTTGCTGCGATATTTATTGCAATTTTTTTTTTTACTATTTCACATTTCTACTGACTTTCTGAGCTTCGTTTGTCTCTTCTCTGTTCAATTTTTAATCTTTGTCACTTCTTGAATACTACATGTATAATGTGATAAGATACATCATGATCAGTGTGGATAAACGTCACCTCTTCTCTGCTAGGTGCTGAATCTGTTTCTGGCCTTGCTGCTCAGCTCGTTCAGTGCTGATAACCTCGCGGCCACAGATGATGACGGGGAGATGAACAACCTGCAGATCTCAGTCATCCGCATCAAGAAAGGCATCGCCTGGTTAAAAGTGCACGTACGACTCTTGGTGGCGCATATTTTGAAGAAGCCTCCCCTGGAGGACGAAGACAAGCCTTTGGATGACATGTATGACAAGAAACACAACATCATAGGAAACCACACAGGTGTGGACATAAAGTGCGGTGACCTTGACTTTGCTAGGAATGGTAACGGCACGACCAGCGGGATTGGCAGCAGTGTGGGGAAGTACATGATCGACGAGGACCGCATGTCCTTTATCCACAATCCAAACCTGACCGTGCGGGTTCCCATCGCTGTGGGTGAGTCGGACTTTGAGAATCTGAACACTGAAGACTTCAGCAGCGAGTCGGACGTGGAGAACAGCAAAGAGGTGAGTAGGAGAGGTGATGATGGATTCTGAGGCATGAACGAAATAATGAGGAAAAGATGAATATTGAAGTAAAAGGGGGATTGAAAGTTTTGCCACCAACACATTGCCTTCAAAAACTTTCCAGTCATTTGAGATACCAACACAGGTTATCTCATGTTTATTCTATGTTACACTGGAAAGTTGAACGATTTGACAGTGTGCTTTGTTGTGTGCCGTACTTCCCTATGCATTGTCTGTCCCACTAGATCACTTTGAATATACACATCTGATCACTTTATTAGATACACCTAACTTGTATCTATACTATTTGTCCATCATCAGATCCACCATGTAGTTGGTAGTTTTGCAATTACAGACTGTAGTCCATCTGTTTCTCTGCATTACTTGTTAGTCCCTCTTTACCCTGTTCCTGAATGGTCAGAACCACCACAGAGCAGGTATTTTTTGAGTGGTGGATCATTCTCAGTGCTGCAGTGGCGGTGATAGTGGATTATACACAGCAGTGCTGTTGGAAGTTTTAAACACTGTGTCCACTCTATTAGACAGACCTACTGTTGGTTACCTTGTTGGTTGGTTAATATACCTGGATATCATGGTATTAGATGACATTTAAGTTAATAAGCCCCTGAGTACTTCCCAAGATACTCTATGCTAAAAGAATGTCTTACGAACTTGACATGTTTGCTTGTTTTTATTGAAGTGTTTGATTCTGGGGACATATTATATATTGTGAATATAGTGCTCATTATTAATACATAATTTTATTAATCAAAACTTGCTTAAACATTTTTGATTCCCCAAATGGCTTTTAATTTTAGTCATCTTCAGTTTTCAGCTTTTCTATTGATGTCCACCCTGATTTATTGTTTATATTTAAAAAGCTGTAAATCAGGCTGAAGGTCTTTTCAAAGGTGAAGTTGTTGAACAGGAAAACTGAAAACTGAAATACCAAGTTGCTGAATTGATTTCTGTATCAGCTGAAATTATGCTTGTGGAAAAATTCTATGTGTTCAGTATTCTACATGGAATTGAAAAGGGCTTAGTGGTGCTTACTACACAGGACTTTATATTAAAAAAATGCTTTAAGCAGTTTTGTTTTGGAAAGAGGTTATCCATGCGATCCCCTTAGGCACAGTTACTCTTCAAAAAAAAAAAAATACAGCTACAACTGCATAATATTGATATGACAGTCTAATTGAGGAGGTGATTCAGGGAGTCTGGCCTCGATACACTGCCCAGGTGAGACGACATGGAGGGGAACATGTAATCATCCAGTGTGGGCATTAGATTAAAGCTCTATTGAGTCTAAGGAGAAAAGTGTAATTTGAGATTAAAGAAATATATCATGAGAAGAATAAGAAGGCTTGGGATGTGATAGTCAGTTTAAGAACTAGATTAAGGTTTTATGGAGTAGTGCATCTTAGCAGATTATTGCTAAAATAGGCTGGTGTTGACCAGTGTAAATGATTTGGTACAGTCATGGCTCTAAATCCATGATGTAATCAGATTATCATTCTAAATGACTGAGGCAGCTTTTCATTTGAGCGAAACTAGAGCTGACCATGTAGCTAACGTTTGTAATATATTCACAATTATGTTTTTTGTAGATAAAGAAAATTAGGCAATATCTTGAATATTGTGGTGATCTTAATATGTCCCAAAGATTGTGACACATGGCCCCTCTTTGTCTCACGCGTTTGAGCATGAGCTGTATGCTCAAAATAGAGGTGATACTACAACATGTAAAGTAGTTGAAAAGCACACAGACGATCAGGGTTCAATTCCCTGCTCAGGCAGGAGTACAGACATCAAATGCTGCACTTGTCTACCACATTAAACTGCTTGGGATAAGAGTGTTTACTGAAAACATAAATGTACTGAGAGAGAGACAGAGAGAGTGAAGAAGACAAGACCTCTCTGATCACCTCACACAATCCCTTGCAGTATAAAAATGAAATAGAATTGTTATACAATTTGTTCTTGTGTTCATTTAATAATGATTATTTACTTTTTTTTTTACTGTGTTTTATCTCTTATGTCAGTAAACAGTTTGAATCTACTCTGCAAAAATGTGTTTATCGCCAAGTATTATTGCATTTATTGAAGTCTGTTTAGCCCACATTTTGGTTCTTCTTATTGAAAAATCACTTTTTTGAGGCATTTCAGAGAGAATGCATAAACATCCGCAAATATATTTGAAAAATGCTTTTTTTTTTTTGCCAATGTATGTTGTCTCAAAAACACAGAAAAATATACGGATAAACATTTTGAACTACATCGTCTAGCCCAAAGTGAATCTGTTTTTGGGATAAAAGAACTTTGAAACAGGGCATTTGCTTGTCTGCTTGTATTTCAAGTGATGACTTTGGACTGCACAATATATCCTTTGTTAATCATTTCCACAATAGTGATATCACCAAGGCTGGCATTTTGCAAATAAGCCCTTTAACAAATCTCTAAACGTTTTATGGTGTGCTGTAAGCATCCTGACCTATTCTCACATGTCCCAGATGAGTCTCTGTGGGTGTTAGGATGAATCAGGGCTTTTGCATCATCCAACAAATGTAAATCGTTTTGGCCAAAATAATACAAGCCTGTCTTTAACCACGTTAAATGGTTCACCAATAGCACTTTAATATATCGCAAGGTATATCACAATTGCAATGTCTCAGATTGTAATATAATCTGACTATGGTGTTTTGTTCATATGGTGCGGCGCTAGTGATCTATATATCCACCGAAAGGTATACAATTTGTGTCAGTAGATTAATGGCACCAAATGAAGGCACTATGAATGTGAGGTGTAAGAGAAGATGAAGTCAGTATGAGTAGATTAAGGTTGTATGGGTAGATTCATGCTGTGTAGGCTGTATGGCCATAGTGTTGAGCTGTGGTAGTGCCGTGATTTATTGCCTCCCTGCTACTGCTGAGTGCTTATCCACTCAGCCAGAGAATAGATGCAGTCCAGGAGATGATGTAATGTTTTTCCTTATTGGTCTGGTTTCTTCTGTGTCTGTGTGTGTGTGTGTGTGTGTGTTCGCTCACTGTTGTGGATTTACTGTACACACTATTTGTACAGTAGTGACACAGGAAAGAAGAAAGCACCTACAGTGTTAGTAATCATGCAGAGACTGACACATGAATAGAATATGCTAACAGAAATGACATGTGGGCAAGCAGACAGCACATAGACAGACTTACAAAAGACTCTTAGATGGACGTGTGGATGATGAGACCTAGGATTGAAATGGTATGCGTCCCTTTGTCTTCCTCCAGTGCGTTTGCCACATCTCCCTCTCTCTCTCTCTCGCTCACTTTCTCTCCTCTTACAGAGGGTTTCCTGTCATAGTCTGGGTGTCTGTGTGATGTCTAGGTCACCTTGACCCACTTTAGAGGGACAGATCCAGTACCGCTGGACTACACGTGCCAAGTGCTGAATAGAGATCCAATGATGTTGTAGCAGGTAGTGCTGTGTAGCCAGTCGGGACACGGCTGGGTAGATCTGAGTCTGTGATTGGCTGGGCTGGGTCAGTGAGGACTGCAGTGGTGGTGTGTGAGTGTTCTTTGATTCTATTACTGCTTCTGTGTGTGTCTGTGCGTGTGTCTGTCTGTGAGTGTGTGTGTGTGTGTGTGCTGACGACAGGGATTTTTAAAAACTGCAGCGTCATCCCAGCTTGCTCAGATCAGGGTTGGGCCCTGCCGGTGGAGACTCGGCTGTGATGGACTTTGGATATGAATGTGTGCTTGGTTGGTGTATTGTGATTAGAACTTGGCAGCTGTTTTATTTGTGGGTTCTGGAGTTCAAAATGTACTGCTGTGTGTGCCTGTGCCCATGTGTGTGTGTGCTTGCTGACATAGCTGAGGTTAGGATTCTGTGCTTGTGGTGGTTCCTCCTCTTACAGTTACCCCATCCGTGCAATTACGTAATCCATTCAAATTAAATTATAAACGTATCTAGAAGTGTGCATTGTGCCTGAAGCGTCTCATATGTTTTCCAGTAAATCTCTGTGGTAGATCAAGTTGTGCATGTCGTTAATGAGAGGATCATTATTAGTAATATTAGCATATTAACTTTAATGATGTCCATGTCAGTTAATAGTTTATATGAGACCTATGTATGTGACATCTATATATTAAATGCCTTTAATCCTGTAGAAGTTGCAGTTATAACAAAAGCATTTTGTAAATTTATAGTATTTCTCACGTGTAATTCTTTGAAACAGTTGGTGAAATTACATGCAAAGTGGGATAGACTTTCTCATTTGATGAACATTTGATTAAAGGTTAGTCTTGTAGGTACAGTCTTTTATTGTGTAATTAATTATGTAGTTACATTTAAATAATAAGTAATGCAACAAATACATCATCAAAATGTCGATGACAAGTCTAGACTTGTTCTAGTGCATGCATGCACTACCTGCGATAGCTGAAAACGAGACTTTGATTGTTAAATAACGTTCACTGCCAAAAGTTTGTAATCACTGTTTTCACTTTATATAATGTAAACCCAACAAAATAGCTTATGTATAGCATTTCTCCAAAATGAGAACTTTACAGGAGAAGGAAAAAACCTACTTCACTATTAATGTAAGTCAATGGACTTTTTTCCAAGTCATTTTGAGTCATTACTTTTGGTCCATTCATCATGAAATTTATATACAATGTAAAGGACAACAGGTAATTTTAAATGTGACAAAGATGGAGATACGAGGTTTTCTTCCGACAACAGCGATATACAAAATAGCATATATAATATAAAACCAATTTGTTGCAAGTGCATCAGCTATTTTGTAGGATTCTGTAAAAATGAATACATTTTAGATGCATCCAGAATGATGAACAGAGCTGTAGATGGCTCCATAATGACTGACAAAGCTGTATAACATTGAGAATAAAGTTATAATAAAATTAACATCTAGAACGTTTCATATTTAAAAAGTGGTGTTCAAATTTCAGGACAGGTAATTACTTATTCGTTACTCATGTCTCTAAGAGAATATCAGTTACAGCACAATGCATTTAAGACATAAATAAGTCTAAATACATCATCCACGCCTGTCCCTATGTATGTGTGCATGCATGCACTACCTGCGATAGCTCAAAACGAGACTTTGATTGTTAATATGACCAGCATGAGAACAGGCAACTTTCCTCTGCCGTAAACTCAGCAAACAGTTGTTTATTCATTCTAGTATGAAATTTATTGCTAAAAATTCCCATGCTGAAGAAACAAGAGCACCAACCTCACCTTAGCAGTTCTGATTTTTGTTTAGAAAAAGCTCTGTTTTTATATATGAAGATTTTATTTTGAGGTAGCTGTTTGGAGACTGTTTGTACAGACTAGATTCTAGTTTTTTAATTAGCATTAGGCACTCATAATTCTAATACAGCATAACAGGCTGTCTTATTAAGAGCAAAGGCAGGGATAGTAAAATGCCTTTTAAGTGACTAGCTAGTTCTTTCTAAATAATGTACTGGAAGGACTACTGGGTTATCTCTTCCACTTTTAAATCGGTGCCTTGGTTGTATGCGTTTCAGAGTAAGACGTAAAGTAGCAAGTAGTGAGATTATTTCTTTCAGGAAGGAATAAATAAAGTAATCCATTGCAGTTTGAAAGAATTAATTAGTAATTTGTAGTGAGTTACTTTTTTGAGTAACTACACCAACACCAATTAGGAATGCAAATATCAGTAGGCCATCAATGTGCATTACACAGTGCTCCATTATCTCTCCCTGTGAGATTTGAGAATTCAGTGTGCTTGTCTAGACTGAAGACTCTAAGGGTTACTAAGGTGACTGATATGGAGTCAGACTCAGAGAGGTATTTTGCTCATACATGTGCACACCAAGCCAAAATCAAGCACCATATTGAGTAGAAAAAACATCAGTGGTCAAGTACAGAGTTGGAAGTGGTCATGGTCTGAGGAAGCTTTACACTGTCAGGACCTGGCCCACTGGGCAACACAGCCAGAGAAAAATAATTTTGCTTGATATGAAAGAATTTCTCAAGAGCGGGTAAGGTCATGATCCAAAACGCACAAGTGTGCTTAGAGTGGAATGGCTTGAGCAGAAGAAATGAAGAAGTGAAGTGTTTGATGATCTGGTCTGGACATATAGCGGCAAAACCTAAGCCAAGCCATTCATGCTTGAAACCCCCCATAAATAAATGAGTTAAAACAAGTCTGCATGGTGGGCCAAAGGTGAAGTGGACCAGAATTCTTCCATGGCAGCGCAAGCACAATCTCCCAATAACTCTCTCTTTCTCTCTTTTTTTGAAATTATTTCTCTTTCTTTTTATCTCAGTTGGATGACACCAGTTCTTCTGAGGGCAGCACTATTGACATAAAGCCTGATGAGGAGGAGGTGGCTGCTGTGGAGGTTGTGGAGGAATACCTCGATCCAGAGCCGTGCTGGACTGATGGTAAGCTCCAGTAGGGTCAAGATCTGCCATTTATAAAGTACGGCATACTGTGTAGTTTATTAACAGTTCCATTTGGGCAGGTGCATAATCAGAAAACTGCCAGCTATTGTAAAATATAGCAAGTTTTTACACTGCACCAAAAGTGTAACGTCAATGCATATGACTGTGAGTGATTCATTAAATCATCTAAACTATAAATATATTTAGAAATATATATTCTTTTTGCTATTATTTTTACCAGTGAACTAATCTGCATGTGTTTCAGACCTCTGTGGTAGATAATTTGTAATAATCTCTTAACTTTAATGCTATATCTGTGGCTGATTATGTGTCTATATACATGTTTATTGCATTACTGTACTGTAAGAATGCGGTTGAGAAGATGCAGTAGGTCACTTTAAAACACTGTTACACACAGCTGTGTAATGATTTATATATAATGTGTAATGTATATGTAAGTACAGCAAAATTGTATGTGTGCTTCAGCTTGTGTGGCGCGGTATAAGTGCTGCGACGTGTCCATCACTGAGGGCTGGGGCAAGTACTGGTGGTACCTGAGAAAAACCTGCTACCTCATTGTAGAACACAACTGGTTTGAGACCCTCATCATCTTCATGATCCTGCTCAGCTCTGGGGCTCTGGTGAGGATATACAAATGATACACACGTATGTGCACATAGCATCACACAAATGCCAAAACATTAGAGTTGTCTGATAGCAGTCAAACCAAACAGCAGCATAAGCAGTTAGCTAGCGTATCTAAAATGACTAGACTGATAATGTGTTCCAGTGAAACAAATGATTTTTGGGGATTATAGAAACAACTGTACACTGGAACAGAGGTGAGCTTGGATGCTTTGTGCTGTGTGATGTGTAGTTGACTAATGGCTGCTGCTGTAGTGCACTGTACTGGCTCCTGTAGCTCAGCAGTCTGTCTTCAGGCTGCAGTATCTTTGGGCTGCTCTAAGGGACTGTAGCCAAACGCTGTAGAAAAAGCCCTACATGCAGAGGATTCTGCAGCATCTCTTGCAGCCACTCTTAGGGACCGTGGCCAAACTCAGCATCTTAGTGGAAGAGTTAGTTAATGTAAGTGAGGTTGCAGTGCCACTCTGTGGTGAAGCTGTAGGGAGCGTAGCCAAATGGCTGATTACAGTCTAGTTCAGCCTCTTAACACACACGCAGAAAAATAAAGAAACCCACAGACAGACATGCATTTAGGACACATTAGAAATGGGTGACAAATGTATGAATCACAAAGGTTGCGCTATGATTTTGTAGTTGTTCTCCATCCATGAGGTGATGCAACACCTGAATATTATGGTATCATCTCATTATTATTGTGCGTAGCACAGACATCTATATATGTTTAGTAATTATCTTTTTCTAAATATTTTGTAGGTAGTTTATCCAAATTATTTTTTTGTAATATGAAAAAAAATGTTCTGTTTTTTTCAAGGCCTTTGAGGATGTGTACATTGAACAGAGGAAAACCATTCAGATCATCCTAGAATATGCAGATCGAGTCTTCACCTACATCTTCATCCTAGAGATGCTGCTGAAATGGGTGGCTTACGGCTTTGTCAAATACTTCACCAATGCCTGGTGCTGGCTGGACTTCTTCATTGTGGATGTAAGTATCTCTATTCATCCATCTCCCATTATATTTTGCCAATATCTCACCCTTTGTTTGCCCATCACTCTCTGTCCCTCTCTCTTTAAGCTGACGTCCAACAAGCCGATGAGTTGTCACTATGATAGATAAACCTGAGTAACAGAGCTTATCTGTTCACTTTTCGAGACTTTACTTCAGCCACAAATATTTTTACTTTGCTTTATCATTAAAGTTTTCCGTTTTTTAAATATTTAGTTTTTTTTTTTTACTTAGGCTAAATTTATTATACACATTTATTATTTCATAATAACCAAGACAGTATGGGTTTGGGTGGTAAGCAATCAAATGTAAGTCTTTCTCATCTACTTTTAGTCATATTTGCTTTACAAACTAATCACAAAATGAGTCATGCTAGCTTATTAGATTTCTCTGTTGCTCAGGCATTAAGTGACGTGAAATTTTAACGCTGGCTATGCATATTAACTTTTCTTATTGTGTAATAATTTACATTTGCTTTGATGATATATAACGATATATATGATGTTTTATGTTGTGTGACAATGCTAACATGGTTAATTTAAAGTGAATGGCATATCTATCAATTAGCACCATTAAGTTAGCCTAACATTGTGAAGTCATTGTGATCAACCAGCATTCACTGATTATTAGCCATGTTAGCACGTCAGCTTGATTGAACTACTCCTTTAATTAATGTAGTCTCATCCTCATCCTCTGATTGGGTTTCCTGTTCTTTCTGTGTTCAGCTCAACAACCTCTAGAGTCATAAGCCAGTCACTGGTATCATATATGTCACACTACAGCTTTGATTGAACTATTGAAATATTCGCTAACGTTAGTGCTATGTGGATGAGATTCATTTTACATAGGGAGTG
>JAILXH010247639.1:2511-13449 GCA_023558415.1 Piaractus mesopotamicus
CTCTTCTCTTCTTCACTGTTTCTCTGTTGTCTGTCCCTCAGGCCTCCAGACAGACGTCGTAGGGATCTGTTTGGGGTGGCTAATGGCACATTAGTGCGTGGTTTGGGCCAGAATGTAACCGTGCAGGATGGCAACATGACTGACCCGGAGCTTGTGGAGCGCGTGTATCCGTTCTCAGAGACCACAGTGTACACTGAGTTCATGGAGATCATTAACCTGCAGCCATTCACCGTCTACCGCATCGACATCCACGCCTGCAACCATGAGGTTGAGCGCTGCAGCGCCGCTGCCTTCGTCTTTTCCCGGACCAAACCTGCAGGTGAGCCCACCACAGCCCACACACTCCAAATGGAGCTGCAGAATGAACTCAGGCTGAACCCATCACACACTGATGACTGCCATACTCCTTTCACCACACGGTCACACTGTGGTCCAGTTGTAGAGTTCTAGGCTTTTAAGAACCCAGTGAGTCTTCAACTCAGCCTTAACAGACCCTAAACTGTCCATGTTTCATTCTGTTCTAACTTTCTAAAACACTTCGGCCAGCTAATCAGTGACGCTCCGTTTGATTTGAGTCTACAAAGCTAGACTTTAAACTAGAGATGTGCAATATGACGAAGGTTCATAGCTGTTGTGATGCATTTTGTTATTGTGATAAACAGTTTGCTTTTATGAGCATATTGTGGAGGTCATCTGTACTGAAACAACACTGACCAACTGCGTGTTTCATGAAAAAAGAACATAATTAATCTTGTTTAACAGGATTTAGTACAGTGCAGTATGTGAAACTATTTTTTTTGTTGGTAGTTTCTAATGTTCTTGATGGCCGTTTTTGAGTGTGTTAGTAAAAGTGCATTGTGTCTGTGTCAGAATAATGTGATATGTACTATGTATCGTGATCACCCCTACTTCAGACTAACTCATAACTTTATGGTTGTGTGTGTGTCCTATAAATCACAGAAGGTATACTTTCAAAAAATATTAGAGATATTTGTAATCATCTTATCGCATATTGTTGTCTGTACATGCTGATTGCAAATAATTTTACTGACCCACAATCTCTTGAAACTAAAGTAAACAGTACCTAATTTTATCTAATGTTAACTTTGATATTAGAGAAGCCTAATAGTTACCCTGGCTGTTATCAGTTGGCCAACCCCATGTTTATGTAGTCAAGGGCGATAGTCAGTTTCATTTTTAAGCTTATTACACTTATCCTTTCATCATCTAGTGAACTGTTACACAAATGAAGCAGGTGAAGCTTGAGTTCAGAGACAGACTGGAGTTTGGGTGGGTGGAAGGGAAGGCAATGAAAAAAAGAAATGGAATTAAGAGCAGGTGTGTTGTGAGCTGGAACAGAACCTGTTGCTGGACTGGCTGGATCCTCCACGACTGGATTGTTGACCTGTGTATTAGTAGAAGGTGTTTTGGAGTATTGTTTTTTTTTTGTTTTGTTAAGAGAGGGTGTCTTTTCAGCAGTGCTTTGTCCTCTTCCAGAAAAAGCAGACGATATTCCAGGCCCAGTGACTCATGAGAAGGACGAGAGGGCGGAGGACATGGTTGTGCTGAGGTGGCCTGAACCCCCTCGACCCAGCGGACTCATTCTCATGTATGAAATCAAGTATCGCCAGGGAACGGAGGTGAGAACCAGCGCTGCACCCCCCACACACTGCCGAGAACTTCGCAACAATTTGATTTAATTTTCACCACGATTTGGTTCAGTTTGTTTTAACTTGGTATTATTATTATAATAATACCAATAATACCTTAGATAATGCCATGTGTGTGTGTGGGGGGGTACTGTAGTTATTACTATTATTGTTAATATATTAAATATACAAATATGAACTGAGTAACTGTTTAGAGAATAGTGGAATATAGAAATATATCAGACATTTTTGGATAGGAATTTGAAAATAGCTTGAGAATTTTATTTTTACCAAAATAGTGCATATTTCACTGAAATTGACTACAATCAATTCTAATGTTCCTAAAACGATGCAGTTTAATCTCCACCCTCAAATTGATGCCTCACACTGCATTTTCACACCTCACTTGACAGTGCAGACTGACAGATTTTTTGTGTATGTTCAGCCTGAGAAGCATGAGTGCGTGTCACGTCAGCAGTACCGGGAGCTGAGAGGAACGAGACTGACCAACTTGGGTTTTGGCAATTACTCGGCCCGAGTGAGGGCTACCTCACTGGCTGGCAATGGCTCCTGGACCGAGCCAGTGTCCTTCTACGTTCCTCCACCGCACCGTAAGGAACCCATACATACTACACAATGTGACTTCCATTACTGAATTTAAGAACCGGAGAGCGGATTGCTGACTGGTAGTGGTGACCCTTTGCAAGACATTGGTATTTGTGATTTAGTGAAGTTGTAAGTGTAGTTATAAATCATTGTGTCGTATTGTCCAATGTTGATAATACAGTTGTTTTATTGATCTCGACAGAAGCCTATGAGAACATGCTCTATCTAGCCATCACTGTCCCCATCATAGTACTGATCGCGCTCATTGGCCTCATCAGCACCATCGTCATCGTTAAAAAGAAGAGGTAAGATGTCCAATTTCTGAACCTTCGACATCGCAATGACTTTGCTGTATTGTTGATTAAATGCTGACGTTTCATCCCACCTTCTCCAGGCACAGTGATAGATTGGGGAATGGGGTTCTATATGCCTCTGTGAACCCTGAGTACTTCAGTGCAGCGGAGAGTAAGTACTCTCTTTATGTGTCAATGGCATAAAGATATCTAGTGAAAAGTGAACATGTATGATAGAATGAGTGAGAATGGAAGTATAGTCAGAGTTAGCTTTACCAGTAGTAAGTGTTTTAATTTGCATTTCTTTCTTTGTTCAAAGTGTACGTACCAGATGAGTGGGAAGTGGCACGGGAGAAGATCACTTTGTGTCGAGAGCTGGGTCAGGGTTCCTTCGGCATGGTGTATGAAGGCATTGCCAAAGGTGTTGTCAAGGATGAACCTGAGACCAGGGTGGCCATCAAGACGGTCAATGAGTCGGCCAGCATGCGCGAACGCATAGAGTTCCTCAATGAAGCCTCCGTCATGAAAGAGTTCAATTGTCACCATGTGGTAAGAAATAAGAACAAAACTCAACTAGTTGTAGTTGATAAAAATGGACAGTTCTCTTACAGTAAGTCGTAAGTGGCGTAGCAAACTGAAGATGAGCACAGAATACCGCACTTTAGCAAAGCAAAGCTTTGTACAGGCAGGGCGTAAGTTTAGCAATGGGATAGTTCTGACTTTTTTTGGGAACAGTCCATTCAATGAACAACATACTTGATTTTGTCTTGATTCAGTTTAATACACAAACACCTCTGCACCACAGGAAAAATGGTCTAATCCAGTAGTGTATCAAATTAAATCTGCCCAATCAATCAATGTAATGATATGCGTTTCAAAATGTTGGCAAAGCAGAAGAAAGAGACCAAATGAGTCAGAATCTTTTATTTCATCATGGAAAAATCTGTTTCCATACTTGATTTTGACCCACCCATACTGCAGATGTTCTGCACAGTTTTTAGGTTTTACCAAAACTGGATCATTCTTTGTCTGCACTACCACTGATAGAAACCAGTCTAACATGAATATCAGTGAAGAAGGCTGCTATCTCATCAGAACCACTGTACATGTGTATATGACGAGTATAGTACAGAAGATTTTTAAAAAATCATCCTACATGTATTGAATACAGCTCAATGTGCTTTACATGGCTATAAAATCCAGCATAAGTGAACAAACGGAAAATAGAGAAGAGAAAAACGCATTGAAAAATAGCAAAGACATATATATATAGAATAAATTAATTGTTCTAAAGATCAATGTGTGAATACTTATTTCTCTTTGATACGGTATAAACTCTGTTTGGGATGGCAAACTTTCAGTCCACTTGCACAACCAGGTAAGGTGTAAGGAAAAACTGATTTTGACCCTGCCTTTAGGGGTCGAATTCTTTGGGCTCTGATGTTGAGGACTAATAAGAAACCAGTGGAGTGTGTGCTGAACCTGTTCTGTTCCCTCATTATTCAAGGTGCGGCTGCTTGGCGTGGTTTCACAAGGTCAGCCTACTCTGGTGATCATGGAGCTGATGACACGAGGGGACCTGAAGAGCTACCTGCGCTCCCTCCGCTCCAAACAGGTACTGAAGCTTACAACACTGATGTTAATCTGTTCCATTAGCTATTCACTCTATAGATGTACATGAAGGTGCATCAGCTAGCACCCTGCAGGTCAAATGAGGCTGTGGGGGAGAAATATTTTGGCTCTCAGGGCTCCCTATATCCAAATTTGAAAATGATTTTGAACAACCACATAAATCAGGGATTTATTTCAAAAGTGAATTTAAACTGTACAGCTCTTTAAGCTCAAATGATTGTGTGTGAGAAGCATAATGTTTAAAATGAGAAACAGCAGTTTAACACTGATGATTGCTGGTATAATGTGTCCGTTTGTCCATTCTTCATGTAAAAATGAGTTATCCGAGTCAACTTTCTGTCTCATAGTTTTGGACAAAGTCATTGTACTAGCTTACAGGTTCTACTCATACGGAATGAGAACCTGTAGCTACGCTGACCTTTTATAGATAAAATTGAATACCTCTGGCTTACATTAATTAAAGTTTTCGTTGGTAGAAAAATGACCAGTCACAGTGCAGCAGGCCATGAACAGACATCAGTGATAACGTAAAAGATGTTCCTTTAGTGATGCCAGCACATTTTTGTCATGTTGGTGAGTGAGGATGGAAGTATTTGGCCACTCAATAAAAAATAAGATATCGATTGTACCTGAAGAACTACCTTTTGTAAATAAATATGGACATTTAAAAAGTTCTGTATAAAAAATGTTCTCAGATACTCAGTCCAGCATCCCCTAAACCAAAATACTTGGTGCCATATGTAATTGATGACCCCGTTTAGTAGTCCTGTCCCTTGTACATTTTACCACAGTCACACGTGAAGTCTCAGTGTTTCCCATTTAAGTGCAGATTCAATCACAGTCTGTATATTCCTCTAGAAGTACTGTACTGTATCCCCGTGTAAACTAAAAGCTTGGGCCAATATTCCTCCCTGGTTGACATTTCTGTGTAGTTCATAGAATTCTCTAATCCCGTGTATATGGACTATTCCTGTGCAGAACATTCTAAACAGCATTAGCCTAAATTCTCTCACAATGCCATCAGAAATGTTTGGCCGAGGTCCAGATACAGAGATAAATTGTAAATCTCTCTTTCTCTCTCTCTCTCTCTCTTTCTCTCTCTCTCTCAGTCTTCATAGTCCACACTGAGTCATGTGATGTTTTTCCCAGACTGCTCTGCTCAGTTCAGGAACAAAGACACCATGGGAGATGTAGTAAAATAGAGAAAGAGAGCAAAGGGATTGTAAAAAATTTAACACCTTCCCCTCTGGTTCTGCAGCAAGGGTCGTGTAGCCAACCCCTGCCATCACTGAAGAAGATGATTCAGATGGCCGGGGAGATCTCAGACGGCATGGCATACCTCAATGCCAACAAATTCGTCCACCGGGACCTGGCTGCCAGGAACTGCAT
The DNA here is from genome assembly GCA_023558415.1 of Piaractus mesopotamicus. NCBI lineage: Eukaryota > Metazoa > Chordata > Actinopteri > Characiformes > Serrasalmidae > Piaractus > Piaractus mesopotamicus. Next base: position 8,081 of record JAILXH010247639.1, read on the forward strand.
GGTGGCTGAGGATTTCACCGTCAAGATCGGAGGTGATTAATGCTTATTCGTAGGGTTGCACCAGTAATGTATCGGTATCGACTCCGATACTGGTACTTAAATGCAGGATCTGTATTGGCAGTTTCTGACAGTAGATGTAACTTGTTGGCGGTATGGCTTGACAAGCCGTAGTTAAAATGCTGACAGCAAAATCTGTATAAAATCTGCTATAATAGTGGGTGATACAGCAGTTGAAATTGTCCCTAAGGCATTAGTTTCATCTATTCCACAAATAAGCCAGATGACGCACTGTACATACAATACAAAACATGCTAACTGTAGCCCTTTTCCTGAATAGTTGACTCTTTTAGTAATCCCTCATCTGCTGCTATTTAGTCGCTAGCAGTCAAGAGTTAATGTTGGTCCAGGTTGTTATTAAGGAAGCAAACATTTGAGAGACATATGGATGGAATTGCCAGTCTCTTGGGGTAATGATAGCTTTTAGCCTCAGTTTAGGCTTTAGCATAGCAAAAAGTGCAATTGTATAAATTATCAGGATTTATAGGCTAGTATCGGTACCGGTATCTGTATCAGAAAGGAAAAAGTGGTATTGGTGCATCTCTACTTCAAAACACTCCAAAAGCACTGTTCCAATGTAAATAAAGTATTTAGAAACATTGGAGAAGCACAGAGAAAAGAACCTTATAAATCTTACTGGGACAAGCTTTGAAGGAAGGTGGTGAAAGGAGCAGTTCTACTGTGCAGCATCCCCTCATTCATCTCATCTGTACTTTCCTTTTATCCAGACTTCGGCATGACGCGGGACATCTACGAGACGGATTACTATCGGAAAGGAGGCAAAGGGCTACTGCCGGTCCGCTGGATGTCCCCCGAGTCTCTGAAAGACGGCGTTTTCACCACCAACTCTGATGTCTGGTAGGAGCAATGTGTCCTCAGTGGCTTTCAAACACATTTGCATGCACTACACAGTGGGTGGTTCTGCTGCCTCCCATCAGAGTATGTGAGTGCATGCCTGTGCTGCTGTCTACAGCGGAGACAGGAATCAAGCTCAGCAGCTGAAATGACACATCCCTCCACTCGCCTAACTACTTTTCAACAGAAACTCAAGTGCTCGAATCCTCTAGCAGCTTCTCTGTGTTTTCTTAACTCAGGCAGCCACGGGAAGCCTCACAGGCTCCCATGAGGTGATAAAAATTTTATGTGTTGTTTTTTCCCCCCCTCTTATGTCCCATGTAGAAAGATACTACATCATTGTCCAAACCCCAGCCGGTCGAAACTTGCCCAACTCATTGTCTCTCTCTCTCTCTCGCTCAGACTCCATGTCTCTCCACTGTGTTGCCTGAGCCCAGGGCCGCTGCAGCAATAACTTAGTCAAATGGAGAAATACTGCCGCGGACCCGCTCCTTTACTTTGTGTGGTTTCCCAATTGCGAGCGTCCCACCAGCTCGGTGCTGCGGTGCGCTGCTAACCTCCTCCAGATGTTCACTAATGACGGGCTCGCGGGTGCCAGCCCCGTCCCCTCTCCGGATAAGCCGCTTTTGAAGTGCTCCGGATGAAAAGAGCCAACGAGAGCTCCCGTCCCGAACGTCCATAAAACTCACCGTTAGGTGTCTTCATTTGTTCCTTCCTTTTTTCCTTTTTTTTCAAGAAAACCTCCCTTGCTTTGCTGTGGTTTTGTCTTTCAACACACTGCTGTTGCAGCCAATTAGATACAAGTCACTGTTGTAACAGGCCCGCTTTAAGGGCTGTGGAGCTGCGTCTCTGATCCTAGGCCAGCGCGGAAAATGTGTCCTCGGAGAGTTAATGAATAATGACTGGCAACAGTGAGCGCTTTGTGCGCTTCTCTTTTTTTTTTCTGTGTGTGTGTGTTTTGTTTTTACGAGGGACTCGTGTAGGCCTTTCTGCTCCTCTGTCGCTCCCTCTCGCCGGCTGCCGGAGGACGTATAGACTCGTTTGTATTAATGAGGAACACATGGCCAACAAAAACACAGCACCAAAATAAAAATAGTAGTACTTCAGCTTTGCAGCTGTGGTTGTGTTTGTGCTGAGCTTGAGTATGAGAACGCACTTTATTTTTTTTGCTGTTAGAGGATTGAAAACGCACTTGAACAGTAAAGGCTGAGACGGCTGCCTGTTTTGGGCTACTATAGCTTTTAGCCTCCACTAGACTGCCATTGTCTGGAAGCAGCTCCTATTGTGGGACTGGATGCGGTGCTGTCCTCAGATGGCCTTGTTTTCGTTCTGTCCAAGTCGATCGAGTTACGCCAGGTCCATGTGAAGAGCTGGTGGCGTAAGCAGAGAGACAGGCTGTTGTGACATTTACCAGGGATGTGGATGTGGATGCTGATAGATGTGTGTGTTGCATCTAACCCTGCCTGTCCCTTCCTTCCCCTCTCTCCCTAGGTCATTCGGGGTAGTGTTGTGGGAGATAGCTACCCTTGCAGAGCAGCCTTACCAGGGCATGTCCAACGAGCAGGTATTGCGCTTCGTCATGGAGGGAGGACTCCTGGACAAGCCGGACAACTGCCCAGACATGCTGTGAGTCCTTTTCTCTCTGCCTCTGACCAAAAACTATTCTGACATGTTCAAGTTCTGCAGACACAACACATGCAGATGCTTTTTAGACCGCTTTAACGGGGCCATATTTTAGAAAAACATGATGTCCTTTCCATGTTTTTAATAAAAAGGTTTGATGTACTGTGCAAGCATTGTTAAAATTTCAAAACACACCACTCACTCCCCAGTCCATACAGTCCATATATGGAAACCAAGCTGCAAAAAACAGCTCATTTTGAATTCTTTGTGGTTGTGATGCCACAACCAAGAACAAATTGACATATGACTGCTCATTCAGCCTACAGTAGTTTAGCCCATCTAAGCACACTGAAGCAATATGGAGTGTTTTTCCTGCACACAATCTGAAAATCCCTAAATGTTGTTCTGTTCCTGGCTTTCGGCTGGCAAATCTGTCATTGCAGCCTTTCAAAAGATCCAAAGGCCATAAGAAGTGGCTGAAGTTTCTGCGAACATTCTGAGGATATTCAAGTTAAAAGTTCAGAGTTTACTCCATGCATTTCGGCTCCGAACTGTTTTTAGAATGAGGCAGCCAATCAGAAGAGAGGACACTTGCATGTATCAGTATTAAAGGCACAGTAACAAAAACAGCTTGTTTAATACTAAGGGATATATGTTGGAAAATGGTCATGTAAAAATGAATTTAGATGATTATGGGTCCTTAATATCATGCATATGTAGATTATATAAATGGTATATTATAAGTGGACAAATAAATGCAAACTACTGAGTACACCTAAAAATGTTATTATGAAATGAAAGTCATTCAGCATGATCTCATTTGCGTAACCGCAACCAGCCATAGCTTTCATTCATAATTTGCAGTGTTTGCATTTTGGAAAGGAGTATTCCAAAGTGTAGAATCCCTGTTTGTGCTGATGGCCTTAAAGACTCTCCCACCTCCTTTAGGCTTAGGTTAACCCTTCTGCATCCTGCCCCGCTCTGAGTCTATTTACGGAAGCAGTTCTAAGCTTGAATGCCGATATTACATCAGCAGGTGTGCATGGCGGTGTGGAGCCTGACCGGTGACATTAACGTCACAGGTTAAAAGGAGCTGGGTGAGCTCACGGTGTCTGGGTGCTTCCTTCTCCGCAGTAAGCCGAAGCCCATAGAAGGGATGCCATGGCCAGTGGGTGAGAGATGCCTGTCATTCCCTCAGCCAGATCAGTGTCTGGCCTGCCTGCTCCAGATGGGCTCAACAAACCAGACAATTAGCGCCAGTCACCGGGAACATGTTCCCCTGTGAGTGTGTGCGTGCACACGCCTGTGTGAGTGAGAGTGTTGATGTTTGCGTCACAGAGTGGCCGCACCGTGCCTTTCTCCTTTTCTGGGCCGGTGTGAGTGAACAGGCATGAGGTCTTTCCCTTTGCTCACACTCTACCCTCACGCACACCCACGATGCAGTGGTGACCTCACTTTACAGAGCAGGACCACTGTTGTTCAGACAAACCATTGTTTCCATAGTAGCCCCACCAGGGTGTCCCGCTTCCATGCGCATGTGTGCGCAGCAGGGCTAAACTGCACCATAAAGCCCTGTACTTCCAAATAAAGAGCCACAAAGTAACAAACTAGGTACAAGTCAGAATCGTACAATATTTGAATAGTTAGGAGAGTGTAAAAATCTGAATAGTGAATTAGAATGTTGATACGCACATTAGCTTATGTTATACACTCTTTGAATTACCATGAGATGTTTTAGCTGTTTGCTCCACCAGAGGGCAGTGTAAAGCCTGCATCTTGTGTTTAGGTCAGCGTTTCTTATCTGTTTAGTGCAGTTATCCTGTTCTTGTACCTACTGGAATTTTTTTGTTTCCTTTACCAAAGCGGTTCTTTGGTCCAATAGGGTTATTTCTTTTTGCAGATTTTGCATATTTTCATGAGAAACTTGACCACAATTCGATCATTTCTCATGAAGTGATAAAATGGGCCAATGTCTCAACAAATCACCATCAACATTTTAATTACCAGCTCTCTCTCTCACACACACTCACACACAAAATAAAACAAACCAAGAGTCCATGCTGTCTCAGAGAATCCAGTACACTCTTATTAGAACAATTGAGTGTTTCCCAGAAATCATCCTTTTTTGTGTTTCATGCTTACCTTCAAACAAGCACACACTACATGCACACATACACCAATCAGGCATATTATTAACCTCCTTGTTTCTATGCTCATTGTCCATTTTATCAGCTCCACTTACTATATAGGTGCACTTTGTAGTTCTACAATTACAGACTGAAGTCTTGCTCATTGTCCATTTTATCAGCTCCACTTACTATATAGGTGCACTTTGTAGTTCTACAATTACAGACTGTAGTCCTGCTCATTGTCCATTTGATCAGCTCCACTTACTATATAGGTGCACTTTGTAGTTCTACAGTTACAGACTGTAGTCCATATTGTCCATTTTATCAGCTCCACTTACTATATAGGTGCACTTTGTAGTTCTACAATTACAGACTGTAGTCCATCTTCTCTGCATACTTTGTTACCCTGTTCTTCAGTGGTCAGGACCCCCATGGACCCTCACAGAGCAGGTATTATTTGGGCTGTCCATTTTATCAGCTTCACTTACTATATAGGTGCACTTTGTAGTTCTACAGTTACAGACTGTAGTCCATCTGTTCCTCTGCATACTTTGTTAGCCCCCTTTTACCCTGTTCTTCAGTGGTCAGCACCCCCATGGACCCTCACAGAGCAGGTACTAATCGGGTGGTGGATCATTCTCAGCACTGCCGTAACACTGACGTGGTGGTGGTGTGTTAGTGTGTGTTGTGCTGGTACGAGTGGAT
>JAILXH010247642.1:1231-14441 GCA_023558415.1 Piaractus mesopotamicus
ACTCTCCAATTTGATTTGATTGCATTAGAAAATCCACGGGGTCTAGAACTTTGTAACAGCTCATAAATTGCCACAAAACAAGGACCACTTGCTTTTCTTTTTTTTGTCTGACAACAAACGCAGTGAGAGACTGACATAATAAATGCGTGAGATACCCTTCATCCAGGTACAAAGCAGTCACTGGACACGCATTCAAGACACATTTGAAAAGCCAGCTATGTCTTGCTGTCACTCAAGATAGATTTAGACTTTGATACCGATTGTGAAAAGGGGCTTTGTGGACACCAAATGTCCAAGACAATTTTGACATTGTGGGGACATTTTGCAACTCCCTATGCAAACATCTGAAAAAACAAACAAAAAGAAAGGCAAAGGACTATCTTGTGCTTGCTAATGGTTTGCACTCTTTTACTGAGGGGTAGAGACAGCAACAAATGGGGTGGCCACCAACTTAGTGGTAGGAAAGCTGAGCCAGCAACAAGAAGGTTGCTAGTTCAAATCCCAGGACTAAATGGGTACTCCGGGTTGCACCTTCATGGAAGACATGTAACCTTGCTGCTCCTAGACTGGACACAGTCAGGCAGCAAAATAACTAATTTCCCTCGTAGGATCAATAAAGTAAATAACATAGCATTTAGCTACAGCAGTGATCTGCATGTTCGTGCACCCACCACTTACCATGCCTGTGGAATCTGGTCATAATAACATTAATACATTTTGTTTTTAATGTTAATATTTTGCATCCAAAACCCAAAACTTGAAAATCCTCCCTTTATGTACAGTGTCTTTGAGAGTCTTGAGACTGAAGCTTTAGCATTATGTAGAATCCAGATTCTGAGCCTAGTTAGTTATAGTAGCCTGAACTGATGAAGTTGAAGTGCTAAATCTAAGCAAATGCCATCAGACCAGCCACAAGTGTTCAGTTTTATTTTGCAATGTTTCATTTTTTTCAGTATCAGAAAAAAATTATTATCTCTGAAGACACAACAATCCTTACAAATGAGTGACATGAATTTCATGTTTTTTGCACATTTCACGTTAAAAATGTTATCATGTGAAAAAATGTGATTACATCTGAAAATGTTTTGACGTGAAAAAATTTGTGATCGCATGTTAAAACATGTTTACATATCGAAAAACATTGTCTCTGTAAGGGAATGATTATGTCTGAAATCATGTCAACGATTACGTCTGAAAACACCAGCCAGATACTCACGCCAAAGCACCACAGTCATTCAAGATGCAATGTTAGATAAAACTAATCAATTGTAGTTAATGATCAGTTAATAAGGACAAAATCAGTTAATGATGAAAGCTGCAGTATGAATTCAGTTGATGTAAAAAAACAGTGCAGTAATACAGGTCAGTGAAAATAACCCACAAAAACAGGAATACAGGCTGCCTGACTCATTACAGACAGACATTACACTGCTTTTGTACGGAAGGGTCAGACAGCTAGGTCGGGGAGGTCGACTATGAAGTTTCTCATCACACCAGGCGCACAGCATCGCTACTGTGTGGCCACCACCCTCAAATACATCTTCCTTTCTTTTCACAGGAGTCAGGAAGAGATCACCCGTCTTTTTCCACAGTGAGTGGACGAGAGGTTCAAAACAGCCGTGGGGGGATCTCTCACAGTGACCGCACGCTATTTGGAGTCAGAAACGGCACAGTCACTTTAATTGACTGAAGCTGGACCACAAAAGCTCATGATTCATGAGCTCAATCTGCAACCGAGTTACGTCGGACACAGCCATCGGACTGAAATGATGTCATCGGGTCCCAGTGGCATCCTGCTTACCGGAAAGAGAGCAAAAGCTGAGGCATTGACAGGAAGTCACTGATTTGGCACAGAGCCAGGGAGAAAAACATTCTTATTAACTGCGGATTTGAAAAAATATAGCTGTTTTTTTTAAATGACGTTAGTGAAAGTACTGAGATTTCTTAAGCCCTTATAATGAAACCCCTTAGAAACTGCTGTCTCATAAACCCATAACTTATATATGAGTTTCAGAGTACTTACTGAATAATAAGCAATAAGATTAGGGAATGAATAATAAACCTGCAGTTCAAGGGGTCACTTACAAAACACATAAGCATATGATGCTGACGTGGTCTAAACACGAGTGGATTCTCCACTGCTGAGTTTACTGAGACAAGGAAAGGGGTTTGTTTTTTGTTTAGACTGGATGAGAAGGCTTGTTTAATCTGAGAGGATAAATAGCGGTGAATTAATGTTAGAAGTAACGTTAGAGTCAACGTCAATGATGGCACGTTCCCTGAGGGACAGCTTTTTCTCACATTTCACCACTGAGGTGCTTCTTGTTTATGCTTTGTGTGTTGCCTAAACATATAAAGTATTGGGGGTTGAAAAATATATTTATTGTACTTTTTCATTTTAAAGAGGCAGTTTGACTACATTTTTTGTTATGCATTAATCTGAAGTATGAACTCAATAGTTGCTCAAAAATAAAATTCTCAGGTTTTTTAAAGAGTTTAAGTTGAAAATGTTTATCCATTTGTAACTATTTTGGATATAAGAAATTAAAAAAATGAATAACAAAATAGCAAAATGTTTTTGTCTACATTCCACTACTGTGTAAACTGTGCCTTCAGTTACACTGTATTCTTAAAAATAATTTAAAATTGCACCAAAATTTTTTCGCAATCAATTTGAATTGTGAATAGATGTCAATCTAGGCCCCACTGCGAGGCTTCAGGGCTGGAGTCCAGCACAGTTCGGTGATTCCCCTGCTGCAACACACCTACTAATTACCTGGTGAGGTTTGAGCAGGGAAATCACCAAATTTTGCTGGATCTCTGCCCTCTATCTTTCTGTCTATCTCCAAAACTCATGTTGTGCACCCCTAGCAACTAGCTAATATTTACAGGTCATATGAAACAGTTTACAGCAGTGTTTCCCAACTACCATCTTGAAGGCTCCACCTGCACTGCCCAGTTTCGTGTTGTTCCCTGTACCTGAGTCACATCATTTGCTAATTATCAAGTCCTTCTTGAGCTGAATCAGTGTGTTAAATCTGGAAAACATGATGAAAACAAGAAACCAGGCAGTGCAGGTGGAGCCTGCGGGACTAGTGTTGGGAAACATTGGTTTAAACTCTACTCATCTTCAATCTCTGTAAAAGCTAAATAAAGGAAAATGGATTGTCATTTGAACTTCCATTTGCACCTGATTGGTGGAGCACAACAATGAGTGAAACACAGCAGTCTTACACTAGTGTGTTAAGCAATAAAACGTGAGCAGGAGTTTGTTATGGAGAACATCATCACAGCCTTGATTTGGTTACAGAAAATCATCACAACCGTTATGTTGTTCACCATAACAAACCTCCCTGGATGTTTTATTGCTTTTATGCAGAGAAACAAAAAAAGAGTAAAGCTGAGAAGCTCTGAACCTTCTTTCAAATATTTAATTTTAATATTGACACTCCAAAAAGTAGCTCACAGCTTAGAGTAAAACAACCATTGTTGCTACCTAGCAACCAGAAGTCACCAGAATAATACAGGTATGGCATTAGAAATAACAACATATAACCCATATGGGTGTAACAATTCTCTAAATCCACAGTTTCGTTAAGACCTCGATTTTTGAGCCACAATTCGGTTCATACCTCAGTTTTTTTGGAGGTGGGAGTGAATAAAAGAAGCAGGGAACAAATTTCTGGGCTTTTATTAAATAACCAACAGTTTGGAACACTAAAAAGATGAACACTAAAAAGCATGGTATACAGAGTGACCTAACTTAAACCCCTTCAAATCCCAGGCTTATTACTTACTAAGGCTTATCATTCATTAAGTAGAATATCAATTTCGTGATTTATATGTATATCAGTGTTAATCATGAAATGAAAAATGAGTTTTGTTACAGAAGTAACACGACGAGAGCTCAACAGCCTGCACTAGAAGCGGTGGCAGTGGGTTGGGGTAGTGGCTTTTGAGGTATCTCGGTTCCATCTTCTGGACTGTGCACGTTTGTACTGTAGTTTCGGTCTCGGTTTCAGAATTGTTATACCCCTAATATCCAAATAGATTGCGTGGTCAGAACTAGAGGTGGGCAATATAACGATATTTATTGATATTTGCTAATTTTATGCATCTGCCGAATGCATAAATGTAAAAGCATAATGTGCATAATTACAATAGCTACATAGTCTTATTTACTTACTTAGGGTTGAGGAGGGCAATGTTCCAAGTGTTTGCCTAGTACCCCAAATCCAGGATGTGTCCCTGGATGTGGGCTTAAGGGTTGTAACTACAAGTCCAGCAATGTTTAGTGGCTCCCCTGCTCTGACACAGTATTACACAGTACTGGTATTGTGGATTTGCTCATGGGTTTGTTGCCTAAATAGATGTTTACACAAAGCGCATTTGAAAATAGCTTTTGAGCAGCCAAATATGAAGTTTAATGTTCATGTTTCAACATGTGGTTGGGTTGTATTTTAACTGTATATAAGGACTAACATCTGCAGTGGTGCCTTGACAGTCAGTGCTAATCTTTCTAACATTAATATTAACAGTAGTCTACTGTAAATAATCACCATGATAGTAATTAAGAACCATTCTGGTGTGTTTTCAAATTTCAGCAGAGCTTATTTAACATCAGTCCATAATCCCAATTTTTTATTTTTATGGAGCCTTAGGCTGTTGCCTACTTTTGTCTAGTATAAAGTCTGCCTACATCTGTATACATGTGATAAACTATAACAATAAACAGCTCAGTGTCTACAAGGAGATGATCACGTATGTTGTGGTGACGAAATATGTTGACAACGACTTTTAGTTTCCTGCTATTTATATTCTTACATGAGCCCTTAGAATGCGCAGTTATCAACAACAATCACAAAATGCTGTAATTTTATGATAATTATTTTGCACTCGAGCGCAGTGAAAGTTTGACTTCTAAACTTTCAGTATATGCCAGATCTGTGTTTGTAAGAAGAAGCAGAGATGTTTTATTATGATTTGAATTTGATAAAACAATGCCAAGTGTAGTTTTGGGAAAAGAAAAAATATTTTTGCCACATTTTTGTAATTTTTTGACACTGAAATGAATTAAAGTAAAAAATGAAGTACTTTTTGATACAGAGTGTAAATGAAAGTCAGTATATAACTGGATATGGAATTTAATATATAATTGTATAATTACAAAGCATAAAAAACAACAACAACTCTAGACCTGTAAGGGTTAACCACATAACATAAGCCATCTCATCTACTATCTTTGAGAGAAAAGAGTAATCTGTTTAAGACTTGGTGAGTGGCCTGCTGGGGTACCCCATTTATTTGGTGGTCTTTTTGTAATAATATGCTTAATAGGTCTCTGTGTATTGCTATCATGCCCCCCAGTGTTGATTAATAGAATGACAGGAGTAAAACTCAACTGACCACAGAATTTCCACAAGTACATTGGAAAAGCAATAGACCAATACAAAATGAATTGGTCTTATACCATTAATGTTTATTAGCAATATGTGAATATACAACAGGACAGAAAATTTTATGCAGCTAGACGATGGTCTTCAATGTCATCATCCAAATATATCAATATTTTACTGGTGAACAACATTTCATGTAGTTCAGTGAGGAAACTGTTGGAATATAATGAGGCAGTTTTCGCTCTGAATTGTTGGAATTTAAATGAGAAGAAATGTTGGTGTGTTTTTCAGAATAACTGTAATGACTCAACTATGTTTTAATAAGGTTTGTTAGAAGTCAACTTTTCAAGATGAGATTTAAAACATGGTTCAACAAACTTCAAAGCAAGTGTTGTAAGCTTTTGGTGTAATATTCTGGTCATTAGTGTGCAGTAATATTTAGTTTGTACACATCTGTGAATAAGTGATAATAGTGATGTCACCATCAAGAAGCGTTTATATTCATAAAACAACGACAAAAATGGATACACATTCAATTCTTAAAAAACATAAAATAAAAGACCTTATCACTGAAATGTATTCATTGCAACCAGGCAATGACTCCCTTAAGTCAAATATTTATGTAACATTTTCCACATTGTATTTGTCTCTACGAAATTACGCAGGATAAGGTGCATAATTGTTCGACCTTTGGTTTAAACAATGTGAGGATGTTATCGAAAACCACCCTACACAGCATTTCATTTATGTTCTTTATATTTAAGGACTATAAACTACACCAGTAATACTGTAAGTCAAATTCTCTAAGCTTACTTAGAAAAAAAGTGATATGTATCAAGCCTTATAGATGTGCTGTATAGGCCAAAGCTAAAGGTGTGTGCAAATGCATACTGCATTCAGGCCATAGTTTTACAACACCTGGCATGTTCCCTGTTCTACAGCCTAGTTCTCTGATTGGCAGGCAGTTCATCCTGGTCCAGGCCCCACAGGAACGTCCGCAGGCGTGTCACTTCCTTTTGGAGCTCAGGGGTCGGGATTGGCTGAGTAAGGTCCAGACTCGGAGCCTCATTGGGCAGGATCAGAGGTGGATGGTCCAGAAAACTCTCAAAAATGTCTGAGTTAAGAAATAACAAGGCAAGAAATATTTACAACAATAGTGTAAATCTGTTTACTGAACCAATGTTTTAGCTAATCGACTACATTTTAAGTAGAATTATTGAACTATTACTTTAACCTTTTAAACAACCTGCCGGCAGGCCTGAATTTTCATTACACACTTCTATTACCTACAAATAGCTCAGTCAGTTTGCACTTAAGTACTTGTAGACACTGAATAATAAGCCTTAGTGTGTAATAAGCCTGGGATTTTAAAGGATTAAGGTGTATGTACTTCATATGGATTAAGTCAGAGCTGGACCTTGAATCCACTTTCCAGGCTTGGATTTTGCAGTCACTGGTACTTACGACTCTAGGTGACCAATCAGTTACATCAACAGTTCAGTTAACTACTAGTGAATACGAAATTCAGGCACGTAAACTGGATTTAAGATCCTGATTTGAAGACAACTGATTTAAGGGGAATGGATTTGATGTATGTGTGTTTGCCCACTGAGCTTGGTTTTCTTACCACCTCCAAGTTCAGTGCCTGGGGGTGGAGCCCAGCAGGTTGGTGGAGCTCTCGCTGGTCCCAGCTTATAATGAGTCAGAAGGTGGTGAAGCTGGGCAGGGCTTAGCAAGGCATGGTCTTCCTGTAGGCTGGCCCAAGATGACTGACAAAGAGAAATAATGAGGGATGAATATATTCCCAAACTTCTATACAGGCTTTTGGCATGAATTGATCAAAAAGCAATGAATGGATAAAATCCGACCTAAAGAAATACCGGGACACATTTGGTTAGAAAATCAAACTTGTACTTATTAGTATGATTAAAAGGGGAATCATCAATCCTGAAACTTTTTTTTGGAATATTTAGTGATATTTTCTTCACGGTATAGCTAGCAAGCTACAAATCTGCGACAGCTAGTAAGTTTCTCACAGAAAAAATCTGCCAATTCCCACATTACCAATGATGACCTACAAGCCTAGAAAAATAAAGAATATGACAAATCTATAACAAAGACAAGAATGAACATCGGATTGTCTTTCCGATGCTGGAGAGCGCTAAGCTGATTTGACCAGTATGAAAAATGAAGACTGTTACACACCAGACGATATGAAATTGCAAAACATGTAGAAATGATTTTTACTATGAAATGTGTTTTTTTGGGGGGGAATTTCACAGTTGTGCAAAAACAAAATATGGGCAGAATGCCTTCAGTTGACAAGGACATCCTTTTTTCCTCACAAAAAGGACAAACAGCAAGATTAGGTGGGCTAATTTCTATTTAGAAAAAGCGAAAGTCAAGAGCTGAAGCATAATGACCACTACATAGCTTGAATGCCCATCGGGTTCAGTTGCTCTTGCTAGTACCGCACAGAGAATAAACTGTGAAATAAAAAAGTGGATTTGACTGTTGAGCTTGGTGTCAGATGAGTTCTGTCAAAATGAATGACCCTACCTTTAAAATTGCTTATATAATTTTTTCAGGAAGGGTATGGGACATTATGGTTCCATTCTGGTTCCATGCCATAATTAGTCACCTGAAGTCATCCCAAGTGAGGAGGCGGTGGGTGAGTACCAATATGGTCGCAGAATGGCTCAAGTTCCCCTTGTTAGTTTTTAAGCACCTCCTAGTAATCAGTAAAATGCACTGGGTGAAACGGTACTTTATTTTGATTTTGACCTATTACCTGGATAAGGCGGGTCTTCGGGATGCACAGGAAGTTGACAGTGACTGACAGCTTCTTGAGGAACTCTGAGGCGATGTCTCCAAGGCCTGCCCCCTGTAGCCAGTCTAGGACGAGGTCCAGATTAGTGCGAATCTGTACCGCACGGGACCAGGAAAACAAACCATCTGACATACAAAAAAGACAAACAAATCAGTCAAACACTTTGAGCAAAAACATTTCCAAAACTGACTTGCCTCAAACCACAAACAGCTAAAGCCTCATACCTCAAACAGCTAAAAACAAAAGTGGTGGCCATATTGAAGCCTAAATTTTATCCACACTTTCGTTTTCATTTTTATAAATAACAGTATGTCATAGAATGTCAGAATTCACATAAGCAAGTCTACTTCAGATTACATAATATCTCAATGTAGTTTGCACAAACTGCAAAATGCACAGTGTTAATTGGTGGCGTATAAACATCCATTTCTTGTTAGCTACATTAGCCTTGCAGCTTTAGCTCAAAACTAAAGAAGCAAATTTGGGATAAAATTTGAGTCTCTATGTGTCAAGCAGAGCAAAAACACTCCAGCAATACTACCTCTCTCGAGCAGGGTGTTGAGGAGCGAGGTATTGGTGAAGAAAAAGAGGTAGCCAAAGGTTTGGGATGTGAGAGGGGGAGACAAGCAGGCTTCACGGGACAGCTGCAGGGAACAGCGATAGACTTCCACCAGCCCAGCCACGGTGGGCGGCAAGGCAGAAACATCACCCTCCTCTTGCCCCTCTTCTCCATCTGCGTTTGCTCCATCCCTCGCTACGACCTTCTCTTTCTCTTTCTCCTCACTTGAGAAAGGGTTGGTGTCCAGCAGGGTAGGGAGGAGAGAGTACAAAGTCTGAAAGAGGGACAGAGGGAGGAAATGGAATGGGCTTTTACTTCAATGGGTCCATATTCTACATTTTTCTTGCATTTTATTGTTTTCACCTGAAGTCCACTTTGTGGTTTGTGTGGTTTATGTAACCAAAAACGGTCATAGGTCTTCATAGGTCTTTTTTACATGACCATTTTCCAAGTTCTCTTCTATCCCTTAGAAATAACCGGGTTGTTTTTGCTACTGTGACTTTAAGACTGATATACAGTCCAGGCTCAAAAGTGGAACAAGCTGTTAAATTCCGAATGAAATCCTCAGGGACGTGGGGGAAAAAATTAACTAAAGGCACTCCTTTTGGATATGTGAATTCTTCAGAAGGCCGCACAAATCCACTTGCTTTTCCGCTTAATAGCTTTTCCACTCCAATAACTCTGCACAAACTGTCTGCAACCTTACCATGAGTGGGTGGGGCTAAACTGTTGTAGGCTGAATGGGAGGTCATAGATAAATGTGACCTTTTTTGCAGCTTAGTTTTTGCATATGGACTCTACAGACTGGGGAGTGAACAGTACATAATATTGTAATAACATTTGCATATTACAACAAACATTTCAAAAAAGCAACTCTTCAATTCCATTCACTAAAATTTCAGGAATATTTTATGTGTTATCGTTTAACTTCCTCTCACCTTAGTCAGGTGATACACGCATTGCTGGAAGGTGTGCATGATGACATCATCAAGCTGTGCCAGTGCTTCAGAGCAGGTGTCCATGTCAGCAGACAAAACTGGGTCACCAGGGGCTGAAGAAGATCAAATGACACAGCTCATTGAAACAAAGGCAAAAACACACCTGCAAGATGCGTACTACATTTTAAAATCACAGATATTCTTGAAAGCATCAATTCTGCCTAGGCAGTCATATATAAATGTGTTCAAGGTTGTGATGAATTCAATACAGGCTGATTTTTCAGCCTAACATACATAGATTTTACGGACTTTACTAAACTTTACATTTTGACATTTTAACAATGTGTAAATTGTTAATTGTTAAAATGTTTATACAGCATCTAAAAAAGGAGACAGATAGGCCATGCTGTGTAGTTTCGTACCTTAGAAAATAAAAAAGTGGGTGATACTTCAGCACACTAAATTTCCTATCTGACCCATACGCAAGAAGTTTAAACACAGCTATGCTTTCAAACAGCTGAAAATAATTAGGTGGAAGATAATACAAAGTGCATGTCTGCTTTGACTACCGTGTCGAACAAAAAGGACAGAATGGGAAAATGACATGCGGAGACAATGATTCAGGCACGGAAAGACAAAACAGTTTTATCTCAGCAGATACACAGTAGTGTGTTGCGTAAAGTCACATTGTATTTTTATTTTGAGAAATTACACTTTTCAGAGTAACTATGTAGTCTACTGAAAATAGCAACCACTGTATTCTCTATTTTTGATCCTCACCCTCAAATTCCCATTCTTTCTCCATGGCCTCAACTTTGACCTGGAAAAAGTTGAGGAGCTCAGTGGCATTGGACATCCAGAACATGAGAGGTCGAAGGTCAGAGGACAGTTTCTGCACGCTAGGAGGAGGAAGGTCAGCCTCAGCATCTGAAGAGCTGCACACACACACACACACACACACATACACTTACTCAACATTAAAACTCAATAACCTATTCATAAAACAGTTATGGTTTCTATACTGTGAGTTAATATTCTATCATCATTTTATGATCCAAGTGTTATTGATGACTGTTTTCTTTATCTATTTATGTTGTAAAAGGAACACTCCAGCACTCTTCAAACTAATCTCTATCTAATACATCTGTAGCATATGGTCAGTAGTTTCCCTGTAATTAGTTTTTTTTCCAAGTAAGCAACCTCATTCAGAGTGCAATTTGAGCCAGTAACAGTATTTGTCCACTTGCACTTTTTCTCGCCGCAACCCGCTGCACCAGATCTCTCTGCTCACCACTGGTGTTTCATTATGGAAATGAAAGAACAATCTGATACGCTTGCTTACAATGAGTGCATATACATGCATTCAATAATTCAATGATTTCTGCAGTTATCCGATTATTCAAATGGTCATGTAAACAGCATACTCCGATCTAGAAATCCGACTAAGAAATCCGATAAAGAGAGCTGGATTTTAGCTCAGTAATCAGATTTCTCAGCGCATGTAAACTCTTACTCCAATTTCTATTGGATTTCTTAGTCTGCGAATGCACGAGAGCAGACGGTGGATGTCGCAAGACAGCAAAACACTTTTGGAGAGGCGCTGAAACCAAACAGTAAATAAAGGATTCAAATATTCTTCACCTTCTAAATGATGTACGTTCATATATTCAGGTAAAGTGGTGCGATGTTTTAAAAAAAAAAAAAAAAAAACGTGGCATGAAGTTTGAGTTTCACGTTACGTTTATGTCACGTCTTCTTCTGTGAGTTTTGGTCGCAAAATAGAAACCCAGAGTTTCACCATTATCTGATTACACAAGAGCATGCAAACGTGTTGGTCGGATTACTGACAAAATCTGATTGCATGTGCATGTAAACACACTCAATGAGACTCAAATACAGACGTATGCTTTTTATGCTTTTATTATTTTTTAGAATGCATCAGTCGTCCAGACAAGCTAGAAAGCTCTCTCAATCTCACCAGCAAACTAGCTACCTAAGCAAGTAACCTACAAGCTCTGTACGGTTTAGATGTTGCCTTCCTGCTCGAACCATGTAAACTTTATCCAATTGAATGTCTTCAACCTCCAGATCCTCACTGTCAACAGTTCCGTATAAAACTAGATGTTTTCCTCATTATGAAAAACTATCACGGATTGAGTGAAAAAAAAGAGAACCACTGTTTCTCTACTCTCAGAGAAAGTTATGTTTATCGTTTGTGACGAAGGCCTATCTACCATTGCCTGACTGGCGAAACAGAGTGCGGCGGCCACATTCATTTGCATAAAGTTGAAACCTGCAGAAACTTTTTTGCCGCACCGCAAACCATTGTGCACTGTGCACTGCAGCAGAGCTCCGCACGGAAATGAATAGGATGAGGTGAGGAGAAATCACAAGTGGACACGCACCATAAAAACATACTGTTCATTTGTTTAATCAGAGCAATGATAAAACACTACTGATGTGACTCATATCTCTGTTCATGTGTTTTCTTGCTCTAAAAGGTTGTTTGTGAGACAAATTAAATAAAAATCTATAAATTTTCAGCTCACTTAGATATTGCTCTTTACATGTCAAATAAATGCAACAACAGCACTGAGAAATCATGTGATTAACTCAGAGGAGATTAAACAGCAGAAATAGCCATGTTTTGCATCAGCCTTAAAAGGTTAACTCAGAAACACGCGATCTGACAGTCGTTAAATTCCGTCTGTAAACACTTGCGCAAAACACACTTGCTTTGGTAATCCTTCACTGAAAGATGTTTATAATGCTTTTGTTTTGAGATAGAACTAGTTTTCCAGAAAGAATTTGTGGTTATTCATGACCAGCACAGTGGTATCCTGCCTGATTATCATAGTTACCAGAAAACTTTAGAAAAGTGAAAGTAAACAGAACTGCGTTTTTTGTTTATTGTTTGAAAGCTGGATTAAACTTCGTAAGAACAGCTTTGATAAGACATTCTCTGAGTCCATCTCATTGAAACACCTGCACTGTTAACAAGCATAACAGTTGTAGTTATCGGCACATATTTCAAACATTTATAAATGCAACACATCTGCCCAATGACTTCTATTATGAGTGAGTTTTAAGTCAGGGGGTTTTCTGTTCTTTTTTAAGTACAGGAAAACACACTGAAATTACTGTCAATGGTAATCAACTGTATCTTTACAGATGTAGCAGACAGAGATTAGGATGAAAAATATTTTGGTATTGCTGAGTGTCCTTGGGCCCCCTGTATCTTCTGATCAGCACACAGAGTATGTTTCTTATGTAAGCCACCAGAATGAATGTATGATAAACAGGACGGTGCATGAAGCAGTTTATATATGTTATGTGTTAAATAATCATGTGTAGCACCAAAAAGCTTGAATGTCTTACGTTTGTGTGGGATGTTTGTCTCCAAACTCTTTAATGTTGTCCTGAAACATGAATAATGGAATAGGGGAAAGAGAGAGAGAGAGAGAGAGAAGAGATTAGAGCAGCCTCG
>JAILXH010247666.1:16780-36049 GCA_023558415.1 Piaractus mesopotamicus
TATGGAAAAGGGCTCTTCTTTTTCAGATAGTTACGAAAATGTGAAAATTTTTCATGCATAGAGGTAAGTGGAAGTGGATTAGAGAACACTGTGTGAGGGTTAGAGTACTACTGATATATCTACCTCCCTCTGCCTCATCCATCCACTGGCAACAGCATTTTTAAAATATATATATATATATATATTTTTTTTTTTAATTAAATTCATAATAAATCTAAACATAGCATGATGCTTCTATGTGCAAAGTACTAAATTAAATAAGTGAATAATACCAGTTGAGGGTGCTGCATATGTGATGACAATTTTTTCTCTATTTTCTTTTGATAATTTACATTAAATAGAATATGTCATTATATGCACAGTATATATGGTTTTCCAACAATGAGGGTCTTTAGGGGTTTGTTTTGTGATTTCCTCTCATGCTTTCTAATTACATGACAACAAAACATGCATATTGATTACACCATACGAAGAAGTTGCAGACATAAGCTATTTTTTAAACAAAACTTAATTCAAAAACATTGTAATATAAAATTATGCCAAAATGGTTGATAAAGATCTTTCAGAAGAATGTCAGTCTTTTAATGATACCTTTGTTTTTTGTTACAATTTTTGGGGCATTACACCACATTTCTTATTTTAATAGTCTAAAAACTCTCACAATGTATTTAATTTAGATATTAGATTAGATATAATTTAGCGCCCACCAGAATTATATGGTAAGGATGAGCACAAAGGATTGTAGTGTTATTGTTTGTCAACTGCAGTCACATGCATCTCCAGTCAAATGACATGTTTTGTTGATTTTCTAAATGAAAATAAATTATTCTCTACAGCGAACACACTTAAATATTTAATTTTCTGCACAATTTAGTACAATTTTTATTTACTCAATGAGTTTAACACTTTAAAAAAAAAAAAAACATACCACCCTCCCATTATCTGCAAATAAACAGTAATTGAGCGCTAAAAATGGAGAAGTGTGTACTCTGCAGGGTTGGGATAGCTATTCAAAAATTTAGCTACTTTTCCAGAAAAGGTAGTAGTTTTTTTTCAGCTACTTTTTGAAAAGTAGTGCACTACTTTTTAGCTACTTTCAAAGTGTGATTGTCAGAATGTTTGTGAATCTCCACCTGACACACCAAACAAGCCCAACTGAAGACTGCATTTAATCATGTGCCAGAAAGAAACATACAATTGAAAATCTGCAAATATACAACAAGATCACCAAAAAGTAAGTATAAGTGTAACCAACAATCAAACTTCAAAAAAGTCAATCATTCCAGGTGTTTCCTAACAAAAATCAACAAAACTAGAGTCCTTTGTTAAACTTGCGACCCCTGAGCTAAGCTTACTTACAGTAAGGGGTGATCAGCGCGTGACCGTTTGCTTGAACTGAACTCAGGTTTGCGCAATTGCCACCAGCCCAGTGAGCGACCGCGTTCTGTGGTTCACATTTTGTGCGAATTGCCTGAAACCTGTAGCAAAATTGTAGCGAAAGTTTTCGCTATAGCTACAGAAAAATTTGTAGGCGCTACAGCTATTAGTTACATTTCATAAAACTGTAGTGGCTACGGCTATTAGCTGCGAGAAATTGTAGCTAACTACAAAAAGTAGCGTGCTACTTAACTACTCCCCCATCCCTGGTACTTTGTAAAATCAAAAACAAAGTCGTATCTTATGATGAGAAAATATATAAAATGATTTGAGGCCATTCATCCAAAGAATCCAATCCGCTAACATTGTTAAAGTGAAGTAAAATGTGCAAAAATGCAAAGTCAGATATTGTTGTGGAAATAAAATGTGCCAAAATGCAAGTATTCTAGATCTACAGACATATCAAGTGAAGTGTTTCAATGAAATACAGTAACTATATTTTTACAGTGTTCCATAATTTGGAACTGCAAGAAGTGGGGGAGTGAGTTAGTCCCTTATTGTTATGTATGTATGTGTGTGTGTGTGTATCTGTGTGTGTGTTATGTATATGTGTTGAGGAAGTTGAGGAATCTGATGACTTGTGGAAAGAAACTGTTGCACATTCTGACTGTGAGGGCCTGAATGCTGTGATACCATTCCCAAACCAGGCAGTAATGCAGCTGCTCAGGATGCTTTCTGTAGTGCCTCTGTAGTAGGTGGTAAGGGTGGTGGGTGGGAGATGAGCTTTCCTTTACTTCCACAGGAAATAGAGACACTGCTGGGCTTTCTTGGTTTTGAAGCTGGTGTTCAGGGTCCAAGTGAGGTTCTCCGTTAGGTGAACACCAAGGAACTTGGTGCTCGCAACAGTCTCCACAGGGGAGTTGTGATGGACATTGATGGTGAGCGGAAAGTGGTCACTCTGTGTTTTCCGGAAGTCAACAACCATCTCCTTTGTTTTGTCCTCATTCAGATGTAGGTTGTTTACTTTACACCGGTCTGTCAGTCACCACACCTCCTCTCTGTATGCTGACTCATCATTCTTGCTGATGAGACCAACTACAGTAGTGTCATCAGCAAACTTTATGATGTGGTTGGAACTGTGAGCCAAATGTTTTAATCTAGTGCACTTCCTGCATTAAAAAAAATACTGAAATACTAAGATACTACTAAGAATACTAAGATATCCGTGCTTTTATTAGCCGGTTTGTGCTGGTCTGCGGCTGGTTTAGCAGGTCACACAGCATGGTTATGCTGGTTGACCAGCATAGCAGCATCAAAAACACAGTATTTGCTGGTTTTGCTGGTGAATAGCATATCAGTTTCCATTGCTGCTGACCAGCATACCAGCATCCAAACCACAATATATGTTGGCTTTGCTGGTGACCAGCTATGCGGGCCTATGCTGTTTTTCTAGCAGGGATACCGTCCTTAGGGAAATGTTAGTTTTTTTGGTTGGTTATCTAGATAGCTAATGCTAAGTTTGCATATATGTTTGCACAAAAGTGTTTTTAACTGGCCCTGCGATGGACTGGCGACCTGCCCAGGGTGTATCCTGCCTTCCGCCCAACGACAGCTGGGATAGGCTCCGGCACCCCACCGCGACCCAGTAGGATAAGCGGTTTAGATGATGTGTGTGTGTGTGTGTGTTTTTAACTGACATTTGTACAGTCTCAAGAAAAAAAAATACATAAGCTTCAGTTGATGCTACACATGATTCTATCCATATAAATTTTATGTTGTGCATGGGCACTACAGTGCAGTACATCATTTCATGTCAGTATGTGTTAGCTACAGAGTAATGATAGCTAGAAAGTAAGATAGCTGATTTAACTGCTTTAGTTGCATAAAATGAATAAAAAAGACAATTAAATTGTCATTTATTTATATGAAAATTAATCATTAGCAAAAATGTCATGACAGTGACAGGCCTATGCTTCGGCTGGATAGAGACCTAGATTTATTTGCAAAAATCAATCAAAAGTACTGCTTTTGGCAACAGAATTATAGGGTTTTTGTTCTTTCAGCTTTAACAAAAACCCCTGATGTAAGATAGTAACATTATGACCTTTTTTGCTGTTTTTTGTGTTCTGGCACATTTCCACTCCTGTGTATGATACTGTATTTTGGGCAGAAAGTCTTGCCACAATACTACACATTTTTGTAGTATTGGTTATGCTACATCTCATTGAATGTTGACAGTGATGACAGTGAAGAAGCAGGTTAACTTTCTCAATGCTAATTCCCAGTGATTGCTCTTAAGCCTAATAAGAAGAGGCAATGCCTCAGTCTGACCTTTTCAGGTGTTATCAGGGCTGGAGTGACACTAACCAGGACAATGAGATGTTAACTTTAAGCACGGCGCTCATGCACAGAAACACACATGCAGACAGACAGATGCTGACACACATACGCATTGCACACACTTCTTGTACACTAGCGCCCACCCCCACTCAAGTAAAGTGTCATTAAACTGATTGTAATTTTGCTACATTTAAGTTATGCTATACCAAACAAATCATTTTTGATAAGAAGTTGGATTCATTAAATCAAAGTTGCACTGCATATGTTTAACATTTTGAGCAAGAGCATCAAGATCTCACTATTTGTCTTATGTTAAAAAAGAATCTTTAGCACACATGTCCCTTATGTACCACAAAACAAGATGTAGACATTATAGTGCATTCAGCTGTTCCTGGTTCTTGAACTCTACATACTCTACATATGAAGACTTTGATAACATTCAGTTTGATTTTATCAGTAAAATTTCAATTGGCCATATTGATGCTATCATTTATTGAATATGTTATAAATTACTTCTTATTATTAGAAACAGACCATGGTATTTTGAGGTCCTTGGGCACAAGTGTCTTTGGAGGCCCTCACCCTCCCAGAGTACCAACAATATCATGGGAAACCTAAAAAACAGAAACAGAAAAAATAAAAAAACAGAAAACAGATGGAAAGAAAACAAGTAAGTATCTCCAAAGTGAGATTAAACAACAGCCACCTTAGCACTTGATTTGAATGTCTACTTAAATCATGGTTAATCTCATATGTTCTAATTTTCTTTGAGCTGTTCTAATTTTCTTTGAGCCGTCTGAGGGCTCCAAAGGCTCCTCACTCAGAGGCCCAGGGCCTTCAGGGGTGCTTTAACCTGCTTATGGGAATCTTACTTTTAAACATTCCAAGTTACATCTTTTAACTGCAACTGAAGGTTTAAATTCATACCCTGGCATGCTGACAACTAACTGAAGGCTTGAGGCATTGCTGGATGCAATACTTGTGCAGTGACTGGAAGGCTAAAAAAAAGAAAGAGGAGCTTTACTTTTTGAATACTTTGATTTGTCATAATAAAGTGACAGTACAAACAAAACAAATCAAATTGCTTCAATTCTTTCTCTTCATTTCATTGGGTAGGCCTGTAAGCAGTCTGGTTAAGACCAGACCTTCCCATGGCTATTCTCTTGCCCAGAACCAGATCACTAAAAGCCATAGACAGCCAAGATTTGAAATTTACACTGAGCAGGCAGTCATTTTACAGTGCTAATCATCTTTTTCACATCAGTTAATGTTACTGCCCTGGTCAAATTTCACCTAAAATATTTGACCTCTAAAACAGGGAGTTAGCTAACTGACATTAAATGTAATAAATCCACTAAATTTATCGAGTGACAGTGAGCACGTCAGAAAGCGAGCGACAGTCAGTGTGTCCCAATTCAGGGGCTGCATCCTACGGAGGCATTTGAAGGCTGATTGCATCACAACGGTGCAACTAGACTGTCAAATTTCGTTGTTTTTTTATGCAATCAATGTACAGACAGTAATAGCAATGCAATGTACACTTGTTTACTTAACACAAACCGAAGCAGTCGGTAAATTTAAGTAATCATATCAAAAATATCAATAAAATAAATAAATTAATAAATAAACACATAAATAAGTAATAATAATAATAATAATACTAGTAAATAAAAGGGGGGGGGGTGTTAGGGGAGACACAATTACTCTCTAGTGTCTTTCAAACCATTTTCATAAATTAATTTTAGTAACTTTTTGGCATGCACTCTAAGGTACCAAAATAGTACTTGAGCTCATTATATAAAACATAAAAAGATGGTGTTGTTTTCATATACCTTACTTTATGTATGAAAAATTTTCCTAACAATAAAATAACATTTACAAACATTTCAGAATCTGTGTCTTGGAAAAGCATTCCGTATATAATATCTGTTTTTGTAAACTCACTTAAACCCACAGTCTTTGGATATAACCAATAATGTAAATCATCCCAAAATGTGTTTGAGTACTTACAAGAAACAAATAAATGCTCAGTTGTTTTAATATCTTCTTTACAGAAAGCACAAACATTTTCATCCAAATTAAACCTTTGTCTCAGAAATTCTTTAGACGGATATATTCCATTAATTATTTTGAAGTGAACTTCCTTAGCCTTTGGGGGACAGGAAATGTAATATACATAGATCTGAGTTTACATATATAATCCTTTGGGAAAAAGAAGAATTGAATTTCTGAAATAAACATTTGGGTACAGTATCCTATTAAAACAGCTCCTAAGAAAGTTATTGGATTAATAATTTTGCATGTAAAAATTCTGTTCCTTGTATTAAGAGCTGGTGAAGTTGAGGGTCAGTGTCTTGAAGTCCACTTCTACACATTATAAACATAGCTTGTAGAATTGCCTTAATGACAATATTATATTGTTTGCGGTTACAAATCAAGTTAAAGTCCTTGCAAAAAAAGACCTAAAATTACCATTTAAATCTAAAACATGTAATGTTGACCATATTCCCTTTTCAGGGTAATGTTCCCTTTTCTCCTTTTCAGGAGAAATTGATGCTTAATGGCGTTGATATAAAAATTTGCTTGACACGCAGTAAGGATGATTTCTGTCTAATGCAAAATGATGCGATAGCGTACAAAGTAAATATTCTCTCAGCATCGTTATTTGTCAAAAAGTGTCAGTGTCACCGGCTGTAAGGCTAGGTCGTGCTCAGGCATTGTTGTCAACAACACTGAAATACCCTATTGATAGAGTGTGAGTGTCAATAAAAACCCTTTTGCATTTAAACATTACGACTTGGAGTTTCTTACTGTCTGTGTAGACGGCCAGCAATTTCCAGCTAAACCACATCAACCCGAATTCCATTCCGGTTCTGCCGTACATGAATTCTTTCAGTTAGCGCTTGCATCTGGAAGGCATCTGAAAAACCAGGCTTTGCCTATTGATAGGCAGGATTTCCTACAGGGCTACACTCTGTATGCATTTAATCTCACACCTGATGAAGAATGCGGTCAACATGTGTCTTTGGTCAAATCGGGTAATATTAGACTGGAGGCGCGTTTCAGACAACCCCTACCACATACCATAAATTTGATTGTGTACGCTGTTTTTGACAGTATCATTGCAGTTTCTAACCGAAGACAAGTTTTAGTGGATTTTTACTAATGAATACTTTAGAGCTGACTGCAGTCATGGATAAAGTGGCCGTCAACACACATTTTCTTGGTGTGTTAGCATGTGACCAATTACCGACAAATGTTATAAGGAAATTACCTACAATGGTGATTATTAATACACACACATCTGGTGTTCCTGGTGAACACTGGCTTGCTGTTTACATAAGTGAAGACTGTGTTGGGTGTTTTTTTGACAGTTTCGGAAACAGTCCTGACTATGACAAGTTCCCTAAAATGATTAGTGATTTTCTTAAAACATCTTGCACAACACTATGGTATTCCACCAGACAAGTACAAGTCTTTACATCAACCACATGTGGTCAACACTGTGTGTTTTTTCTACACCACACGGCGAAAGAGTCCAGTTATGAAGAAGTGATGTTCAAATACAAACTGAGATTTAGTAAAAAATGACAATTTGGTTTCAGCTTTTGTGAAACTTTTGTATACGTGTATTTGTAAGAACAGGTTGTTTAAATGTGTACAGCATGTTCAAAAAGGAGAGATGTTTATTGTATAATATGTGTCTCTGTGTAATGTAAAAAACAAAGAAAACAAATATTTTCAATTCTGACTCTTACAAATACACCATGTAGCAACAGTAAAACATTAAATTGACAGTTTTTCAAACAATCTGAAAAAAATATTTACATAATCAAGTAAACAATATACACATCAAGTAATAAAATATATAACATTCAGAAGCTTAACCATTTGCTTCTGTTTATAAAAGGTGAGACAAATCTGGGGGTTTTAACACTCTTAACAGGTGTTTGCGAAATGTCTTTTACCAGTGTAGCAAAATCAGCAGACTTTTTATTTTTTAACAAATTAATTTTTTGTGTGACATACTTGTTTGGTACGGTAGACAGAGGTATATTTAAAACAGCAAAAGCCTCTAGAAACGCATCCCAACCCTGAGGTCTACGATCATCACTAACCCTGTGTGGTGCGGTGACACTTTTCACCAAGTCCAGAATATGTGACCCAGGGATTGGGTGTCCATTTAAGCCAAATTCTTCTTTTGATTTATCAAGAAGATTTAGATTTTATCTAAAACATACTGAATATTCCGCTTACTTCATGAAGGTACATTTCTAAGAACATCACTGATTACAGCATTTTTGTCATCAGTCTGATTAATAACATTTCTTTCCTTATTAACATTATCCGTTGGTGGTAATGACAATGTTAGAGTGTTGGTCTCCATATCACCATGTTTAGCAATTGTTGAATATCTCTGTAAGACAGCGGTATAAAGCTTGGCCTTCTCATGGGGATCTAGATCATTCCTGGCCAAAATGTTTCTAATCGACATGTCCAAGTCATTTTCTACAATTTGTCTGACAGTCTCCCGGGTGTTCTCGCTCTTTAACTTATCCAATTGGTGCTGCGGTACCAAAAACATTTTTTCAGCGTACTCCATCTCTTAAGTTTATTTGGCTGTTATCAAACTTGTTATAAACGGTAAAGCAATGCTTAACTATGGCAGAAGAAAGCCCTCTTTCTGATTAATTACTTTCTTTTTTCGTGAAACACCAACCTTTTTATCTGCAAAAAATTTAATTTCGGACTTCTTCTTCTTTAATGTACGATACTGTGTTGGTGTGAGAGGTATGCTGCCATTAAGCACGTTAAGAGCTACTTCGCACAGAGTTACGAACAGTTCATCAGACACCGTTTGGAAAATAACACGCCTCTGCGTTGGTTTAGCTTTAAATAAAAGTTTAAGAAGCTATAGGTTTCTATATAGTCTGTCTGACATATTGATCTATCGATGTATTTTCTGAACGTAAACAACAGGACTGTTTGAAAGCAAATCTGTTCTGAGACGAAATTTTTCAGGAGTCTTTGCTTTATAATCAATCAACAGGTGACCGAATGGTTTACTTAGAGCGTTTTGAAAATACTCCATGAAAAATTTGGTATTACTAGGGTACATCTGTCTACCCAATACACAAACTTGATTGTTGTCTCTAGGATTTTTAAATAATATGAGGTTTGTGTTCAAACTAATTGTCCTTCTAGACTTTCCTTGAAAAAACAAATTTTGCATTAGGTATTAGGTGCTTAAATTACATACTGCGTAAATACATTTTCCACCTCAGCATTATTGCTGGCATCTTTCATAACATCATCAATTATTAACAAATTATTTCTGTTAAGTGGTAAAAAGTTTGTCATCATTTAGTGATGTTGGTATCCCTTGAACAATAACAACAATTTAATATTTATTATTTTTAAGATTTTGCCATAAAGGGGCTGCCAGCAGTCATAAATGTTTTCTATTTTCTTTGAAATCAACTCATCAGAACGCTCAATCAACTGTTTTACAAAAAACGTTTTTCCGGAATTTGATGGACTGCTTATTACACATGAAAACGGATGTTGTAATCTAAAATCAAAACCATCGACATCTAGTATGCCACGATAGTCATGACCATTTTTTTAGTACCCATAAGGAAGTGTTGAAATCAGACAACAGCATGCGTTTGTTGTACACAACTTTAAAACGCTTCACTACTGACTTGTTTTTCAGTGTGAGGTTCTTTTTATTTTTCACAATGCCGTCTGCACGAGCCAGTATGTGTTGGCTACTATTGCAGTTTGCCACATAATGATCAACAAGACCAATCAGTGCGTCGAGTCTAATAACTTTTGAGTTGTCAGAATTTAGCGTGATGCCTTTCGCTTTCATGCATGTTTTACTGCCGGCTGTAAGATAACCATATGTCTTAGGACCTCCCGAGCAGAACTCTATCAAAGAACTCTATCAAATCGCCTAAGTAGGGACCCAAAAGGCAGTCCCAATCACCTTCACGAGAAACAAAAATAACACTGTCAGTGTCACTGTACGCCACCATTTTTACCCATGGCTATCGAGACAGTCAACACCAAACTATCATCTGTTTTAATACTTTTGTTACTCTTCATAATCCTTTCAACAGCATCTGACAATCTGTCTACACTGTAACCATCTCTTGAAGACAACACAACATTTACATCAGATGTTAAACTACTACCTCTTAGGGTAATGTCAATAACGTCACCATCACCAGCCAACATCCTGGAGAATGACACAATTTCTGATAGCATGTTGTGTACATAGGATATGTATGTGGCCATGTCTGTGGATCGTGCTTCACGTAAATGCAATGTCCTGTGTAGCATGACACTGTTAAACCTACTCTTAGACACTATGGTATAGTCACCTACAGTACCACCATTTCTCACCAACCCTGATGGCACCATCAGATAAACCAAAGTTAGGAGCTGTTGGATCAAGTGTTGGGTATCTATGTGCCAGCACACCATCACCTGTCTGTTCTGTGTTTATGTGTTGTGTGTTATTTTGTATGTTGCTTTCTAGGGATGTTATAGCCTTCTCATACTCATCATTTAGACAACGCATTTTTTCACTTACAGACAACTGTTCCCAAGCTTCATACATAGGGTTATTACACAGAAAATCTATTGGTTGTATGCAACTATCACTGAATCTACAGTGCTTTGTTGATGGTGTTTGTAATGTTTGACTTCTGTTTGCCAACCATTTATCCAGTGTAGTTTGTAAAAAGCCATGTACATTACTACTGTTAGCATTCGCCAGGTGTTGTCTGTCTATGTCTTGCTGATTATTACGAAGCTTGTTAATAACCAACTCATACTCGTCGTTTACACATTGTATTTGTTCACTGAGAGACAACTGTCCCCAAGCTTCATACATATCTCTATCACGCGGGTCGTTGTCTGACTCCCAAAATCTTTTAGATGCCATTTTTGTTTATTTGATTTTTGCTACAACACAAATGTGAGTTTTACTGTT
Source organism: Piaractus mesopotamicus (assembly GCA_023558415.1). Taxonomy (NCBI): domain Eukaryota; kingdom Metazoa; phylum Chordata; class Actinopteri; order Characiformes; family Serrasalmidae; genus Piaractus; species Piaractus mesopotamicus. The sequence goes on from JAILXH010247666.1 coordinate 27,501, forward strand.
AATTATTTAAAATAGCACTAATACGTAAACGTTCAACAAACAACAACACTTAAACCACCTTAAACAACAACAACAATGATAATGACAACAAAAATAATTTATCAACACGAATAATAATTATCTAGAAGAAGACGGTCCTGCAACGGGGATCCGTGATGATACTAGTATGTTTTCCTTGCGGAACCGACACACTGATGACTCTTAGGCTACTTCGATTCTGCCGTGACAACCCCGGACTGCTTGTTAAACACGGCTTAAAGGTTGTTGGAGCATGTCCGTAATTACTGGTTGCAATGTCCTGTGGTTCAGCTACCGTAGAGGTATCGGTTACAGCTTCGAATCCTGGTGCTGTTAAGAGATTCATCTCTTCAAATAAATGTGTCAGTCCTACTATAGAAAACATAGAATTTACTTTTACACGCTAATGCACTACACAATCAAAATTATAACATAAACTATGACTCACCAAGAGGGTTCAAATACCTCACAGTGTTCACAGGTTCTGTAGAAATGTAAGAAATATTTTGACAAATAACAACAACTAAACATCAACAACAAAATAAAATGATAAAAAACAGAGACATACCTTCACAAAGGTGTAATAAACTTTCAATATTTCTAATGGCACAGATTGTTTCAAGCTCAGATGTACCTAGACAAGAAAAAACCTATTAAGCAAGAAAAAATATTAACACTGTTTGAAATTCTTACAACAGAAATTTAGGTAAAAGTCTATAGCTTGCTACCTACTCACCAAGAATGCTGGAGTCCATTATTTGTTACCAAATCGGTGTCTGAAGGGGTAAATGTTACACGTTTGATAAGCCAGCTATATATACCATTTCTCAAGAGCACACCTCTTAACATTAAAACATTTAATGCTTTGTATTTGATTGGCCCAAACTGATATGACACAGGTGCTGTAAATCCTTGGTGGAGTGGAGAAGGGTCTGGCTGCAGACAAGCACTGTCAGCCTGACATGCAACGCCAGCCTATTGATTTGTCGGTTTTACGAGGAAAAACAGTGAACCACGTAATGTTGGGAAACAAGTGTTACACTGAATGTATATTAACGTTGCCTTACTGATAATAAGGTAATTAAATTTGGAAATTTTCAAAAATAAAACCTACCACGACGATAAGACATGAATGTTGGGTTTATTTGCAGAAAAAACAAAAAGGCTACCGCTGAAACTAATGAAAGCCATTCTGAAGACAATTAGAACTGGTTATCAAAATCTGTAATATTGATTAAAATAGAACTTACTAAGGATTCTAGGAGGTTGTGACAACGTACAGTCAACATAGTACCGATTACTTTTGCCGTCTTGTCAACGTTGTTACAACCTCCTAGAAAGCTGTCAGACAACGATGTCATAACTTTCTGAGGAATTACATTTCAGCGTTGTGACAACGTAGAGAGCATCAAGCAGACGATGCTTTGGGCACTGAAACAGGACGCTGTCACAACGTAACTGTGTTTGCAGGGCCGCAAGAAATCAAATCTGATGCTTCCTGATGGGAATTGGCTTGATATATTGCCGTTAGAGACCATTAGGAAACAATCAAATATATGTGGAATCAGTCCCAAAATACCTGATTAAACGATCAGAATTCTTTACACTGTGATATCAACCCATCGGGAAAACGCAGAATACCATTAGCAACTACTGAAAACCACCAGGAACCAACGGACACTTTTAATGGGTTTTATGATTTTTCTCAACACGGAGGTACATTAAATGTAACTCTCTAGCCGTGTTATGGTTAAGTAATGATATCGCTAAGCAGCAGCAGCCAAAAGTTACTGTGCCGTTGGGCTGCTTCTGCCATTGTGGCAGAGAGTGCAAAGTGCATGTCTGCAGCCAGACTCTATTGGTGGAGTGGGGGACTGGGAGGACGTGTTAGGACTTGTCCATGGGGGGACGTGTCAGGACTTGCCCATGTAGGGTATCCTGTCAATGAAACTGACCTGCCACTCAGGGGGGTCATAAATCACTAATTTGACAGAAGGTGTAGGATATATACTACTCACAAACTAATCATAAAATCAAATAACAAACAAACAGCAATGAAATAAAGGGTCAAATTCTAATGATCCAAATGTAAAATTTCCCATCATAAGCGAAAATAAACATGCAGCACGCAGGTATGAAAGCTCTGAAATCACAGAAATCAGGCCTGTGGTTCTGGTGTATTGGCAGGCTATATTACTTTTTGTATAAGCGTTTGTGTATTTGACCTGTACAAACTATATAAGAAAGAAACGATATAGGGAAGAAACTGATCTCCCACCATTTCACGGGGGCTTCCTGCTCCCCAGATTAGCTGCTGACGTGCTCAAGTTCAAGAAGTTTTCTGTCGGTGTTGCGCCGAACTCCCCTATGCGTGCGTGCGCATCACACAGGCATATGGACACTAGATTACATTCTATCCTTCAGTCATAATGACTAGTACTGTAGCCGCTTGGTGAAGAAGGAGACTCAGAAGAGACTGTCATTCTGCTAGAGAAGTGCTCTTTATTAACACCTGCAGAAAAGGCTCATGGAGGGCAGCCCGTTAGCAATGAAGGTTACCTCCGCTCCCTCCGCTTCGTGGTAGACATTAAACCCAACTAACAAAACACACCCAGGCGCGGCGCCAAGGGGTCCCAACCCATTCTTATTAACAACTCGTCATATTTTGAAGCTTGGGCAGAACCCATGGCCTCAGTAGGTGCCCTTTTGCGTCAGGTTTGTGACGCTCATGGCAGCTCCATAGACATTAAGCTAAAGTCGTCTGCGTCTAAATTGGACATCGACGGTGAACCACAGAAAACACTGAGCCCTTCGAGATTAGCCTGTTGGAGCTGAGAGTTGCTAGGCCGCACCGCTCAGTTTTACTAACAGTTCTTACCGCGTTCACAAATGTTACAACATTTGAAGGATATAAACATATATTTCATATGTTAAAATAATGATATAATAATGATACGTATTGTGTATTGTGAAAATGTCGAACTGTTGGCCATATCATCTACCTCTGTCAAACTATTAAATTAGAAAAAATGACTTAGCTAGCAGCGTATTTGAAGAAGTATTAAATTAGTGTATCTAACTTGATCATTAATTGTACAAAAATATTTTTGTCCAATTAATTATCCCTCCAGAAAAGGCCCATGGTATGGTACCTTTTGATTTCTCTCTTGCAAAGACATGTTGAAGTAATGTTAGTTGGTAATTATTTTTATGAAAAATAACAAATCAAGATTAGAAAGATGTCAGTCAAATAGGTATTTATTCAACAATGTCATTATTTAATAGATTGTTTTTAACATTAGTGAGAGATTTCTAATATTTGATTATTTATTATTTCATATTATTTATCATATTCCTGCTGTTATGGTTTATGTATAATCTGTTTAAAAACATGGGCTTAACATGTTCTCTTCTTGTCTTTGTTTCTTATTTTTATTTTATCTCTCCACTGGTCAACATACCATTGTCATCTGTTGAAGCTCAATCTTTTAAGAGCTAGCTATATATAACTAACCCAAAAGCTCTTTTAAGAGCTATCTTTCTGTCTATTTGTCTGTCTGTCTTTCTGTTAACCAGCCTGCCTCAATTTCTCAGCATTTTATTATGAGTGATTTAGAATTGGAGGATTAGCTCCACAGTGCTGATGAGCTCCTTAGAGAATTACAGTAAGAAGAGGTAAGCCATTTGGACAGCACCGTCCAGATTCAGGGCTGGAGGGCCAGTGTCCAGGAGGAAAATCATTAAACTGTGCATGACACTGAACTTCCTGGACCTTTACATCTAATTAGTCCATAATATAAGTGCATTAGGGCACAGCTGTTTATATTGCGAATAGTATAAATAAAGATACAGAACATTATGTGAACACCAGTCAGTTTTAAACAGTATTTACCGGAAGCGCCCAACTTATGAGACGACTGTATTGCAATTGTTTATTTTGTGTTATTTACCATTTATGAGATGTGTGTGTGTGTGTGTGTGTGTGGATGTGTGTGTGCGTGTAAAATAATTTTACAGAGAGAACAGTGAAAGGAGTCTCATGCCTCCGGCCCAAACTGTCCACTGGCGAAAGAGGGATAGTAAGGATGATGTTGTTTATAAACAACCCAGGGCTCAGAGGACACTGAAGGCATCAATACCTAGCAAGTTTTCTTTGAGTTTTAAATCAAGGTATGCTTGTGTTTTACTATGTAATATCATTTCATTTATTAATTTGTTCAATTTTAGGACTGGACAGACCAAACAGGATGTTGTTCAGCCAGGATGATGTCCAAGGTATTTTTATTAAAAGCTTTATTTTCCAGCTTAATTGGTTTTTAGATCCAGCAGTTTCAGATCGAGTTGTGCCAAATTAGTGCATTAACATCAAATTTTACATTTCCTGTCTTCCACAGTACCTTGCAGTAGTGCCAGCGTTTGTGCTGATGATCTTAAGAAAACAGGTCAGTCAAACAGATATTTTATTATGCACAATGCATGAAGTAGCCTAACTGGTGTCAAAAATATTGGTTGCCTCTTTAGGACATTAGTAATAGTGTCAATAGCATGATAGAAGTGCACTTTATTACAAGTCCTTGTCAGTACATAAGACACATCTTGTATGTTGCAGAGTCAAGATTAAATACTGTGCTATAACTTGTATTAAAAAACTCCATTTATCAACTGCATAACAAAACACATTTTAATAACATGAAAACATCAAAAGGATTAAGTTTACTTTTATATGTATTATATTGTATTATATAATCCATACTTCTATACATTACACAAATTTTAAAAAATTTACGTCATACAGAGTCCTTGCTTGAAGAACTCCGGGAGCTTTTGGACAATGCACTTGTCGGAGAGGATCTAATGTCTCTCCATGAGCCTCCACCTACCTCGGCCACTTTAGGTTGGAGCATAAAAAGTTCCATCCCCGCTGAGAGGTGGAAAGAAGCTAGGCCCTTTCTAGTAGCGAACATGCTAAAAGGGGAAGATGTTTGTTCCCACAGATGCCAGAAGTGTGGCAATAAAAAAGAATGTTGTGCGCTGTAGAGATGACACGACATGAGCCCAATCGGCCTAAAGGGGGCGCTATTGTGCACCACAACACGTTTGGGCCTATAACTCCTAAACCAGATTTTTGACAGACAAAACACTTTTTTTCCTGGTTCCTTGGGTCCAAGCAAAAAAACTTTGCAATTTGGACCATTTAGCTCATATTATGAGCTAATTTGCATAATATGTGAAACCTACTTTTGCGAACTACTCCTACAGTTTTCGTCCAATCCTCATGTAATTGATGTCAGAAAATTCAGAAGAGCCTGAACCTCAATAATTATCAACACAATGTTGAGTTTTCTAAACAATATGGCTGTCACATGCTAATGAACCCTTCTGGAAAAATTCTAAAGAATTCATAATTAATTTTAAATTCTATAACTTGAGAATCCTTCCCCCCAAAAATTTGAACCTCAAAAGTCTTATTCATTAGAAGATTCTTAGGTAGCCTATCGATTTTTTTGCGTATATTTTATTAGGGGGCGGAGTAAATGCTACATGGCTGTTTCCCAGCATCTGTACATTCGATCAAGCTGAAACTTTGCATGCAGCATCTATTAGACAGACTATAAGTGAATCTATAAGGACAATTTGATACACTGAAATTTATGGTCGCCATTGGCCAATCAGCATTTAGCAGGCTTTTGACAGGCTTAACATTGACCATCATGAAACTTGAATGGGTTCTATACTTAGCCACTTTCTAACAACCAGTGAAGTTTCAACAGATTTGGCTACTGGGGAGCGGTATTCATGAAAATTCAAGGAATATCACATATTATTAATATATTAATACTAATTTTGTTGCAAAATCTATATGAATGTAATATAGTACAGTGTGCCAAACAATTTTCCAATTGCAAGTTTATTACAAAATTTTTTTTGTAAACGTTAACTGTTTGAAAACGTTAACTGTTTGAAAACCATACTTTTGGAACTAGTCACTGGATTTTGATCCAAACTTTTCGAAATTGGTCTAAAAATACTCTCTGGCCTCTCTAGGTAAATAATTATCAAAAAAAAAAGTTGACCTTTTCATGCACCGTGGTGTTGTTCTATCAATTCATCCCTGCGGCCATGTTATTGCTAGCTTGATTTGCTATAATTCATCAGTCTTTGGTCCGATCATCTCAAATAGTACTTATTGAGACTAGAATGGGGTCTACAAGATTTGGTCCAGATTGGCCTTTAGATGTTGCTATAGCACTCAAATACACTTAAAAATCAATAAAATTGCTATTACAGTGTAATCACAAAGTCCACAGATAAACAATTGCTGCCATTTGATTCAAACCACTGACCTGATTGACGTTGTAAACGTCAAAATTGGACTGCTTGTCTGATATTTTGGCTTATTCGTTCAAAGACTACAGCTTATTATGCCAAGGTCAAAAGGTCAATCTGAACAAAAGTCAGTCAACATCTTCATTGAAGGTCCCTGAATAATAATCTTATCATACTAAGACATTTTGACAAATTCTGACCCTCTTTTACTTAGCACTTATCTATGCTAAAAGGGCCCCTTATGACTTCATTGGGCCTCATTATGGCATACATCAAATCAAAGGGTTAAATATGGAGAATCAAACCACTGTGCAAATGCTACTATGTGAGAAATTTTGCCATTAGTCATGTAGTTTTGACATCTATGTTGACAACCTCTAGCATGTTCTATAAACCATTGTAGATCAGTACCTATCAGTGTAAACCTATATTGTGTTTAAAGACCACTGCTAATTGTTTATGGCAAATGAAGGCCTTTTGATCAACTAGCTTCCTTTCAGTTCTGTTCATTCTGCCTATAAATAAAGCCCAAACAGCATGAGGCCTTGTTAGGCCTAATAGGCTGAAATTGCAGAAGAGCTCATACTGCTATTGCGTTCTTGAACACGCTCGTTTAAAAGATATTTTAAAATGCAGATATGACACATCTAACATCAGGCTATCAGTGTTAATTTAACTAAGAAATTTGATAAAGCACCCTTTAAGCTTGAACAGATTAATAATACTGCCCTACTCTCTTTATAGGTTGTTACAGTCTGACACTGCCTGAGCTGTCCTGTCCAACATGTGGGGTGACTTGTTCAGTTTCCCTGGCTGATCTGCAAAGGAGTGGCTATGGGCCTGGCAGCATCAGCTTCTGTACTGTCTTTGCAACTGATGTTTTCCTGTCATTTTGCGAGATGATGGCTGCACTTGGTTTATCTATTCAGGCATTTGTGAAAATGCTGCAGCAAAGGACTGTGCGCTTTGGCAGAGTAAGTATTTGTCCAATTTGTTTATTTAGAACGAAGCATTAATTGATTCTATGTATCTCTCAAATTTGTGTAGGTAATAATTTTAGGTTCTTAAACTAATCAGGGCTTTCCTAGACCACCCACTTTTTTGCTTGATTCCACTACAAAGGGATAGAGCAAAAGTATGGATTGTTCAGGGGCTGTGAGGACCAGGTTGAGAACCACTGCAGTAATCAGTTAGCAAATATTTTGCATACTGTGAATTTAAAAGACTAATAATTAAAATTTGTTTTATTACTCGGACCGGAAATGTATCAGCTGATTTATTTGGCTGAAGTTTCCATGAGTGGATAGCAGTCAACTATGAAGTGGAGAAGTTGTGCCAAGAGGACAACTTAACTTGTCCAGCCTACACCCCTGATATGCTTGCAGTTTCTGTCAATGGAAACTGCAAACATTAAAGCTTCAAGGGTTCTGCAAGGTACAATAATTTTTTTTTTTTTCCACTGATTTGGTCTTCAGTTTTATACTAAACCCTGAAAAGGATCTTTTGATAGAGCTTTCATTCACAAGGATGAGGAGGTTTCCCGCTTTGTGGAATACATTCACTAGAAGACCACACACATAATTTATTAAGTTATTTATTTACTTACTTAAATTTATTTACTTATTTAAATTGCACTTAATAGTGCTGAAATAATTTGACTTTTTACGTGTACTTGTCTTTACTGTAGCACTATGATTTAATACACATTGTAATTTTTTGTTTGCACTGTTTGTCTTTTGGATTTATCTATGTGTTGAACAGGTTTCTGGGAAACAGGAATGTGGAGCATCGGAGTGGACAGCGGCTAGAGAATTGTCTCGGAAGTCCAGCAACAAAATAGATGAAGAAGGACTTGAAATTGCTGTTTGCCGGCATGGTGTCTTGCTTGGTGCACTTAATATGTACTGAGAACAAATATTTGCGTACCCCCTTTTTCTTCAGCAGAAGTTAGTGGCCACAGGGCTTGGGAATATAACATTTCTGTGTTCAGACGTGGCCTGGGCGATAACGATAATTATCGCGATATAACTTTTCCTCGATAGAGCGATACGACATGTTCGATAAATTTTCGATATAATACACCATTCTCACACTTCCACGTTCAGCGAAACCCTGGTGGCGTTTTCTGCTGCAAGGAAAGCGACACTACTCTGCTGTCGCCAGGAGAGGGCGCACTTCCGAGTTTTTCGACATGATTAGAGAGG
>JAILXH010247680.1:25135-36413 GCA_023558415.1 Piaractus mesopotamicus
TATACCAATTTCACTACATTAGAAAATTTTAAAAATGAACATATGAAACTGCATATTTTTTCATTTAAAATTTAAATTTATTGCTAGTCTTCTCCAAGGGTCTCTCAGTTGCTAACTTCTGTGCAGTTAGCAGTACATCTTTGGGCAAGAGTCCCAGTCTTACATTCACCTACTGTTATGAATGACTCTAGATCATCTGTTAAATAAACCATATAAATGGTTTATAGAAGTCTAGAGTAATTGTCATAAATGATTTTGCTATGTCACATATAGAAATGTCAGATGATCTATCCATAGTTTTAACCTACTTTACACTAAAATGCAAAAAAGTTGGATTGTGCCTGGTGTTGTTGGTCACTTCATTATAAAGTTGATTGAGTGTTTTTGGATATTTGTTTTGGATATATTTGAGATGTATCCTAGTCACGCTCGTGTTTTTTATTTATTTATTTATTTTTGTCTGGTTCTAGAGAGAGATGTTCCATGACCTGGATATGACTTCACTGGTTTCAGGATGGCACACAGTGTACTTACCTGGAAACTGTGTGTGTGTGTGTGTTTGTATGTTTGTGTGTGTATGTGTCTGGTGTCTGTGTGAATTGTTGAATTACATCCTCCTCCCCCTCATATGCTCTCTTCCACCTCCAGCGAGGGGGCATCTGGGGGAGAGTTACCGAGCGTTTGTTTGCACAAAGCAAGTTATTTATTATTTTTGTCTTTTCTCCGTTTAGAAATAAGCAATTTTATTTTAGCGTTTCTGTTACCAGAAAATATTTGGGTGGAGAGGGACAGCGACTAAAGGGAATAGCATAGCAGGTTGGGAAGTGTGTGTGCGCAAGTGTGCATGCCTGCATGTACTCAAAGAGCATGCTTTAGTTCCTCTGGATGCTTCACATGCATAGCTGGATTGATTTCAAATGCAGTTTTTTTTTTTTCCTTCAGAATCAAGCTGGTCTGACAGATACTCGTCCCTATGGACGCAAATGGCAATAAATCTTGGTCAACCATACAGATGGGTAACAGTATATGAATATTAAATTTTTATTGTCTTTTGAGAGTGTTTATTGCTAAATGTTTATACTTCCATGTAAGTAGACGTATGCATGTGCGTGTGTTGGCGCGTATGCTTGAGTGTATGGCCGAGTTATTAGGTTGTAATTTCTTTGTACTTGTCGGAATTTGACAGCATGAGAGGTTTGATGCGAAAGTGTCTATTTTTTATATACTGTACACTGTACTGTATATGGTATCTACTGTGGCAGATGTGCTGTTATAAAGAGTGCTGTGCTGTGTTGCACGCAAAGAAATAATGCTAGTCTGATCTTTGGTTTTACTGTTGTGAGCAAAATGGTACAAATGATGAAAAATAAAAGCCAGATTGGATTTTTGAGGATTATCCAGTGAGTTGCAGCGTCAGAGGCAGATGTTGGGTTGGAGGCCGCCGAACCCTGGACTTCACACTGTTCGTTATTGCACAGCTCTTAATGACCTTTTCAACTGGTCAGTCAGACCTCTTGCGCTTAGAGAGACCATGCAGCGATCTGTGACACCGGACCTGATACGGATGCCTTTATTTAACATCCAGAGATGCTGGGGATTCCACCTTACTCACAAAGCTCCTAAAGGAAGAATCCTGACTTACTGTGACCACCACTATCCCATTTCTAGTGATGAGGGAATACAGTCGTCACCATGATGTCTCTTCCTTGGGAAATCATGACAACAGCTCAAGTCTTGCACGTCGTCTTCTCTCTAGAACCGTTTGATGGTTAAACATTGAGTGTTCATGTCATTAGATCAAATAAGATGTTCATAGACAAGCTAAACTTGTCCTGAGGAAGAAAAATTGTTTACCTTTTGAAAATGTCACCTCTGCTTCATCCCATCTTCAAGCCAACGAACACTTCAGACTGCTATTTTTTTCTTGGTTTTGTTTTACTTTAGTACATATGTATGCTTCCTCTTGCTGCATGGAGTTTTTATTTTCTGCAGTTACCTTCTTTCAAATAATGTATGATGTGGGGCCATGTACTTGACCATGAGGAAGCCTGTAATTCAGATAACGCTGGAAAAAACAACACTCGTTATTGTGGATCATGCACAAAAAAAATAAATCGGACTGGTATCACACGTAAAAACAAATTCTTTCCCATTTAATTCCATTCAGTTTAGCTTGAGGTTGTTGACAATATGTCCAGAATATACAGCGGACAGAGATATTCAGTTCCAGAAAAATGATGTGTAGACCTGTTTCTGAGACCAAAGAGCTTATTGGCTGATCCATTGTGTGATAGCTAGAGATTTCAGGGTGAAATACCACACTAGGTTACTCAGCATGCTGTACTTATTAGTTATATATTTACAGCTGCATATGTAATGAGTTAAGTGGTCTCTGTGGGTATCCTAGATCGGTCTTCAGTTCTCACATTTAAAAAAGAAGCCTTACTAACTTACATTTACTTAATTCCCAACTTGTTCAGCCACTAATTAAAGGCGCTAAAAACATATTTCATAATGATCCACTGGGTTCACTAATGTCACCACCATACCTGAATTACAGACCGGCTCTTTACACGTGCTCTTTCTGTGTTTTAATATTTCTAAGGGTCTATATGTGTAACCAAAGCAAACTAGACATAAAAAATTCTGTTAAAACTGCCAACCATCAAAAACGTCCACTGGCTTCTATCAATTTCTTTTGGCCTTTTTTATAAATCTAATCTCTATCAGCTGCATCTGTAGTGTGCAGTCAATTACAGTGAACAGAAAACCTGTTGATTTCCAACCCTACAGGATGCCAATATGCAAATAGGAAAAATTGACTTCAATTATCAAGTGTCAACAGAGTCAACAGATTTTCTGTTCTTGTCTAAGTGCAAAGAAGCCTGTCAAAATTACTGTTTACTGTTACTACAGAGGTGAAGCTGACAAACACTGGGGTATTTCTTTAAAGCTTAATTCACTTACTTCAGGCATTCTGACTGCACTTTGAGCACTCCACTGGCCTTTTTTCACAATGTAAAACACACACACACACACACACACACATATATATGTATATTCACTTAGCTGTGAACTTAATGCAACAGACTGCCAGTGTAGTAGGACCAAATCCAGACTCCATGGTCTATTAGGTTACCCATTTCTAAAACCAACATAATTGGTACATGGCCCCTCATAAAATCTTTCCTGTGCCCTATAGTAGTTGTATTTTTTTTTATTTTACCAACTTTGAGGATGTGGGGTAGGAGCCTGTCCAGATAAAGCTAAAGCATCATACTGCTGCTCAGATTCCCATCATATGCAAACCATGTTTCCTGAATAAAGAATGTAAACCTATGTTGCTGTAATGTCTGATTTCATAGGAAACCAAGCAAACATGCTTGCAGGGGTGGGAAGAATATCTTAAACCCATGAACCCAGTTGAAGGTATTATTAGTAGCAGGTCAAGTACCGACTTATAGAACCACGGTGGAACGTTTTTTTCTTAATACATCCAGAATCTATCACCATTAGGATCTGAAGCTTGTTAGGTGCCATTTTTCTCTTTCTGATGCACTCGTCCTCTAAAATAAAACAACAAACCTCCAGTGTGACACGTGTGACTGATCCCAAAGCAGCACAGATGGTGTCGCCAATATAACCCAATGGCGATAAGCACAAAAAACATGAGTAACAATGACTACAATGTAACTGAGTAATAAGTAGATTCCTTTCCTCACAAATATACTTAAGTATAGGTAAAGGTATTATATTTGAAAATAAGTAATTCCCATCAGTACATGTAACTGAGTAAATGTAACTAGTTACTCTGCAACATTGAAACCTTCTCATTTAAAAATGTATAGTTGACCACCCATAAAATAAATTCTCTAAAGACTCTTCACTTCGCAGTTCTGTAAATCCTTTACAACAAACAGAGAATAGCTTACAGTCATTGTGAATCAGAAATCATAACACATTTCACTGGTGGGAGGGGAAGGTAAAACGTAACGTTTTTGGTTTATATTATATTTGCCCATGATGTTTTACAAGTGAACAAAAGTCACTACATTTTGAGGGAACATTACCAGCAAACTTTTAAATGAAATGCCAAACAAGGCTTAATCTAACCAGGGACAAAAGTTAACTTAAAGGTTGACTTTAAAGTTATGCAGCAGCTTGCCTCAGAGCCATCACAATAAACGTTCCTCTAAATAGTATAAACTGCACAGACATCTCATTATTTACCTCACAGTGGACCATAACAAAGGCTACTTGCCATGTTAATACAATATGTCCAAATCTTAAAAGCTTTTTTTGTACAATACAGAAAACTAACTAAGGCGGTGTTGAAATCAACATCTGAATCTGTTCTTCATGGTTTGAATTTAATGGAAGTTAAACACACACAGAGATTCCAAACATGCCTTACGTTTATTTTACATGATACACAGCAAATGCAATTAATATGTATTGCAAGATGCATGTTGTCAGATTTGAAAGGAGTCCAAAAAATGAGAAGCAGGCTTTTTTCCTCTAAAATGATTAAATTAATTTACCACTGCATGTGTGTCATTTTGCCTGTTTATTCTCCAGTGTATCTGGGAGTTCTCTTCTCTATAAAAGCAGCCATTCCCTCTTGCCGGTCTCGTGTTGGAATGACCTGCAGGAAACAGACAACAATGACTACTGACATGAAATATTTAAAATGTTCCATTTTAGGTACAGAAAAACAAATCAAAAATTGCAACTTCTGAAACCAATCAAACCAACACATCAGCTGGTCAACAACTAATCCAAGGCTTTAAATCAGGGGTGTCCAATCTTATCCACAAAGGGCCTGTGTAGCTGCAGGTTTTCATTCCAAACAAATGGACACACCTGATTCCACTCGTTTAATCAATCAGTCTCAGTCTTTAAGCAACTGATCATGTGTCCTCCTGCTTTGTTCCAACGAAAACCTGCAGCCACACCAGCCCTTTGCAGATAAGACTGGACACCCCTGCTTTAAATAGATAAGCAAAGTAACTTGCCACGCCTGGCTAAAATTAATATCACACGCTGCAGGTGATAAAAGTTGTTTAAGTTTCAAGTTTTTATATTAATTTTAATTAAGCTAATTTACCAACAACCAACACAAGTTTGTTGATATCTGGTTTAATTAATGGCCAATTCATAAACTGACATTCACCAGTGGCCTGTCTCACCAAGCAGGATTTATGGCTTAACCAGCGAACTTTAGGCTTAGTTCAATCTCACCCTGGATTGTCTGTATCACAATGGTGGATCACTTTTTACTGTGACGCGTCATCGTGGCACCTTTATGCCGCATGCCTAACCTGTTCCAGTGCAGTTCAGTCCAGGATTTCAGGACCAATCAGGTCCAGCCCTTTGACAGAGGTGGACCCCTCTGGTCTTTTTCAGGTTACTTTTTTCTTGTCAAGCCTGGCGTCAATCACATGAAAATACTGCTGTTTAGCTGTGGAAACAAAGTTTGTACACTCCTGGTCAAATTACATTTTGTTGATGTTTAAATGAAAATAAGTTCACACATCCTCTACAGAAAATAAACTGGAATATAACATTTTTAATATTTAATTGCTGAGTTTAACATATTAGAAGAAGAAAAAAAAACAGTAACTGTGCATTAAAATGTGCAGTAGTGTTTTTCTGTAGAGGTGTTACATTTTTTACATAGGAAATCAACAAAACGTTTGATCAGGGGTGCTAAAACTTTGCCAAACAATTGCAGATATCTGGAATATAAGTAAATATTACTCCTATATTATTTGAATGAGCGCTATACTAAAGACAGTGATGCTCTTTACCATCATAAAATCTTTACTTTCATTATATTTCCATATTATTTCCTTCTTTGAAACCTAAGCTGCTTGACTCCTCATGTTTCACATGACTGGCTGTTCAACATTAGCATTAAACTTTCATGTGCACACGTACAAGGATTAATCATACCATATGATTATCTTATGAGTATCTAAACTTAACAGAGAAATTTGTTCACCACCGTCGTAAAGCGAGTTAACTGTGGCTGCATTTGTTAGGTTCTGTGAAGCTGAAACGTAGCCAGAAACCCTGTCTAAGTTGAATGTGCTTTGTGAGACAGACCCCTGGTTTTTAATTATTTACAAACTCCTGATGTAACCTGATCCAGTTCATCAAGCCTTCAGGGGTATCTGAATGTAGGAATCAGGTGGTTATGACTAGAGCTGAAAGAAAACTCTGCAGGAGAATCAGCAAGAGCAAAACAAAAGATTGTTTACCATGGGAAATGTTTTTTTGTACTTAGGATAGAACTGAAAAGCCACTGACTTGAAATTCACTTACAATAGAAGCAAATGGGCAGGTGTATCTTTATCCACTAAGTGCAGCGAAAGATTATTGTTCATAGTAAATGACTGTATGTCACAGATGAAGATTTGGTTGAAAAATCCTGGAATATTCAGCTAGTTGTACAATTCCAAAAAAGTTGGGACAGTATGTGAAATGCTATTAAAAACAAAAAGCAATGCTTTGTAAATTAAATTGAAAATGTACCAAAGCACAATATTTTGTTTCACCTTATGAACTTTTGCTCATCGTTTTTCTTAAAAATATATGCTCATTCCAAATTTGATTCCTGCAACATGTTCCAAAAAATGTTGGGACAGGAGCATGCTTACCACTGTCTTACATCACCTTTCCTTTGCTTTTAACAGCAATTACTAAATGTTTGGGGCCTGAAACTGATCCAGTTTCGAAAGCAGAATTTTTTGCCATTCTTTACTTATACAAGTCTTCAGCTGCACAACATACAGGACCGTTATTGTTGTATTTTGGATACATTTTCAATAGAAGACACTACACATCCATGCTGCAAAATTGCAAAAGCTGGCTAGGTGTTGTCACATTGAAATAAGCATGGAAGTCCTTGAAAAAGACATCATCTTGAAAGCAGCATATCGCTTCATATTTGTCAGAAGAAACCTTGTATCTCCAAAATGCTAACTTTACAGGAAAGGGAAAAAACCTACGTTACTTTTAATGTAAGTCAATTCTTGTAAGTCAAGAATTTCTTACAAGTCATTTTGGGCCGTTTTCTTCGATCCATTCATCATGAAATTTAAACACAATGTAAAGAGCAAAAGGCATTTTCAAATTATGTCAAAAACCAAAAAATGACAAAAATGGAGATACGAGGTTTTGTCCTGACAGCAGCGATATGTTACTCCAAAATGTGTTCAGTGTTAATGGTACCTTCACAGAAGGGCTACTTACTCACTAATACCATGATAGCCCTGATCTTTACACTGGTAACAATCTAAATGAGACTTTTCATCTTTCGTCCAAAAAACACTGTCCATTATTTCCATAAACAGTCTGAAAGGTTGATTCATCAGACCGCAATGCATGCTTCCACTGTGTATCAGTCCATTTCAGATGAGCTTCAGCCCAGAGAAGTCGGCAGCGTTTCTGGATATTGTTGACATTTAACTTCCACTGTGCATAGTACACCCTTAACTTGTATTTGTGGACGCAGCAACAAACAGTGTTTATTGTAACTGGTTTGTCAAAGTTTTCAAAGCATTTAGTTGTGGTTTTCGGTCTTGCCCTTTACGCACAAAGATTTCTCCAGCTTCCCTGAATCATTTGATGATATGCACTGTAGGGGGAGAAATACCTAAACTCCCTGCAATGAGTTGTAGAGGAATGTTATTGTTAAATTGCTGGATTTTTTGCTGGTGCAAGCCATGACCCATCCTTGCTCATAAAGAACTAGGCCTTTTCTGGATGCTCCTTTTATACGCAAGCTTGAAAGCATCACCTGTATAAGATGCTTTTTTTGAAAACCTGACAATGTTCCTAGTTTGAAATTGCCTGTCCCAACTTTTCTTGAATGTGTTGCAGGCATCAATTTCAGAATGAGCGTATATTTAAAAATGCAATGAAGATGATAAGATAAAACATTACATATATTGTCTCTGTTCTGTTTATGTTCAAATACAGGTCAAATTAGATTTATAAATTTCTGTTTTTATGTGCATGGTATCTACTGTCCCAACTATTAGAATTGGGTTTGTACACTACTGCCATAAACTATTTTCATTATAGCCTTTTGTTCTATGTCAGGATCACAACTCCAGTCCTGGAGGACCAGTGTCCAGCACAGCTCTGCACTGGGGACTGTGCACCCCTGTTATACGTTAATAAACATATTACTGGCCATTATTTAAAAAAAAAAAATCCATGTTTATTTTTACACTAAGTGTTGCTTCCAAACTTTTGTGCACTGATAACCCTCATCAGAATCTCACACTTCAGCATCAGTCTCTCACCCTGGCATAACACATGCCCTCGATGGCCATTCCTGAAGCGATGTCCACCTCAGTCCCTCGGTTTATGGCCTCCTTGGCCATCCGCAATGCGACTGGAGCCTGCCAGGGAGAAAGACGGAAACATGACACACACACATAGCTAATTAAATCACGGTCATCCAGGAAGCTGTTACATACTGACACCCTAATGAGGTTTTCACACTCTTATCAGATCTATACTTCGTTACAAAAAAGTGGTGACAAAGTTTTGCTTAAACTGGGTCCATCAATGAGATATAAATAGTCTCCTCGTCTCCGGCTCCATCAATGAGGCATATAAATAGGCCTCTTCTCTCTGGTTTTGTTTTGTGCAGAAAGGGAACACAATTAAAGTATGGCTTAATTATGTTTGGACATGAAGCATCACGCTGCTCAGATCACTTTGTCCTAAATAGGCAGACTGTCAGTGATTGCATGAAAACAGGAAAAGTTTAGCAAAAGTAGGAAGTTCTTGTGGTCTAATATGAACTCTTTCAAGGAAGTTCATTAACAGTTCTGAGTCATAAGTGGTTAGTCAAGAATTCAGCAGATGGGATGAAGTATATTTATGGTTCTAAATCATTCTAGTTATACATGATGCTCTTTTAAGTTGAATATCAAAAGAATGTGTTTATGTGACTTAATTAATAGTTTAATAAGACGTATTCAGATGGGTGACACATTAAAGGAAAAACCTGAATGATTAAGTGGAGAAACAAACGAGTGCAGATGCTTTAAGACAGGTGTACTGCATGACGCAGTTACAAAATGAACAGCCTATCATGCTCTGCGGCATGTATGAAAATGCTGAGTAGGCCCAGGTGACCTAAATTTTGGAACAAGATGGCAAAAGTAAATGTTACATCACAAATAGTGGCTTGTGTTTCAACTAGAACAGTGACTAAAAGTGACATCTACATTTAGATCTATGTGAAAAACATTAGCAATAGAGTTGGAAATTGTGTGCGATATGAAAGAAAAAACAGAAAAGAAACTTGTCCTCACGTAACTGAGAACGTCCCTGCAGGACGTGATCAAGAACAGTCTGTCCACAACTACGTAGAGGGAATACATCCGTGTTGAAAAACAATGATTCACTTGTGAGATGTTTTTTTTTTTTTTACTAATTCTGCAGACACTATCTTTACGTTATGTTATGTTATGTACTTTATAGGTCCTACAAGAGAAATTTTCGGATAACTATGTCCAACATGGGTGCAGCACAGCGTCAGCAGCACAACATCAGTAGAGCAGCGCTGCCTGGGGCACTGGAGGATTAAGTGCCTCGCCCAAGGGCACAACCAGTTCCAATTATTGCCTTCATGTGTTAATGTTGATGAAAACTCATCAGACTAAATATTACAGTGATGGTGGTGAATAATTAGAAGACAGAGCTGAACGTGTGACTATTTATTAGGAGGAATTGTGCTACCTTGTCAAAATGTCCTATCGGAGTGCATATTTATAGGTACCTCCCTATATCAAACTTTTAGATCTTGATAGCCTAAATCACCTTATCAGAAAATTCTACCAGCAGCAAAACTATATGTAGGATATTTTGATAGCTTAAATCACCCTATCAGAAAATGCTACTACCAGTAAAAGAATAATTAGGTAATTTTAATGAACCAGGGGGTTAGGAGCAATAGTTACTATGCTATACTAATGTACCAGTAAAAAGGTAAGACAAATTGTTAGAGCACTGACTAAAGTTTTGGGAAACGGAAAGCGGGAAGCAGCGACAAAGCGCTGTCACAATATTCCTAACTTCCAGTTTTTGCACTTCAGTTTTGTTTTGACCTTTTCTACATTGTCTAGCTTTACACTGTCTAGCTAACTAACATACATTTTTACCATTATTTTGATTATATGTATATGTTTTCAGTCAATGAACGCATTGTTGGTTGCTTGGTAACAGACATGACAGTTCATTGCTGACTTCAGTTTTTGAGTAGATTTCCTAACTTGAGACAAGATGAGATGCTTTAAGCCAGTCTGTCAAACTGTGGACCGTCTAGGCCAAGTGCTGTGGAGATTAGCGTTTACCCTCATCTGATGCTCTGAATTCAGTTCATGAAGGCCTTGCTAATTAGCTGAATCAGGTGTGTTTAATGAGGTAGCGTGCTGAAGTCTGCAGTGTTTTGGCCCACCAGGACTGGAGCTTGACATAAGTGCTTAAAGCAAGATAACATTCATGAATTTAGATTAGATTTGCATCAGTAAAACAAATTTGTGAAAAATCTTATCTTGACCTGGTCAGATATTAATTTGGTACAAACAATAGGAAGTTTCTATAATACAGCACCAGGGATCCAGAGAATATGCCCTGGGGCTATTTTGCTGGCATGGTTAGTGTCCACTTGTCCCCTTAGAGGGAAGAGTCACTGCAGATCAGTACAGTTATTCTGACTGATCACCTTTATCATGTGATAAAGCATTTCTATACTGATGGGAGTGGCCTTTTCCACTATGACACTGCCCCCATCCACAGGTCATGAGATGTCTGGTTTTGAGAAGAACTAATGGTACGATGGATATGAAAATGACCTAAGTCATGTGCTATGGCCTTCACAGTCACCAGATCCCAAACCCAGTTGAACAACTATTGGAGAATCTGGACCAATGGCGCTCTCCACCGCCATCATCAAAACACTAGTTGAGGAAATATCTTTTGGAAGAATGGTGTTCATCCCTCTAATACAGTTCCACAGACATGTAGAATCTAAGCCAAGATGCACTGAAGCTGTTCTGGTCCACTTAAAGTGGACCAATAAGCTCTCAGTATTAACAGCACTTTGTTAGATGATGGGAATAGGATTTTACATCTCTCACACAAACAGACAATGAAGCTTGCAGCTTACAAGATGTTTCATGTGCATGTGCCCACACACTCTTGCACATCGTCTTTAGCTGTGCTGCAGGAGAACACACACACACACACACAC